>CM036772.1:22818511-23021011 GCA_020796225.1 Arion vulgaris | reverse complement strand
GACATGACATTTAGTATTACTTTTGAAGAACGCCGATCTCATAACAGCCCGTCTGAAAAATTATCGGTATCTAGTTTGTTCTCCCGTCTCCTCCAACGTAATGTTCAAGGTTTCTTTAATGTAATTCTGCCACCGTCTTCTTGGACGTCCCCTCCTTGTCTTCCATGAATAATGTCCTTCCTTACTATTATCCATACTTGTGTGACGTGTCATGCGGCTAACACATTTCTTCTTATTTTGGAATACTGACTTCTAAGTACTACATTTCTCTTTACTCGAAGGACTGACTTCACAGCAC
Source organism: Arion vulgaris (assembly GCA_020796225.1). Taxonomy (NCBI): domain Eukaryota; kingdom Metazoa; phylum Mollusca; class Gastropoda; order Stylommatophora; family Arionidae; genus Arion; species Arion vulgaris. The sequence continues at coordinate 23,020,713 of CM036772.1, read as the reverse complement.
CGGGTTTTATCCCAAATGACTCAGTCCCTCTCCGTAGAAAAGTCACGGCACCTGCCGGGAGTATTGCTCAAAGTACAAGATCCGTATCTCCGGTAACAATCCTAGGGTCTCTAAAAAATGCATCTCGAACAGAACGATGCGGTGCGGATTCGATACCACCACCTTCACAACGCAAAGCTAGGGCTTAACCCGTTAGCCACAGAGACACCAGACGTACTACATTTATTGCGTTAATACTAGGTTCTGGGTAATTCTACAGGGTGTTCAACTTAAAAGCAGCCCTAGTGATAAATAGAAATTTGCCAGGTACGCATTGCATCTCCGTCTATTTACTATTTAAACCGGTTCTGACTATCTTGTCTTACGTCACATTTGTTCATCGCCCCTTCCGCACTACAATTACACACCATCACACAACCTTGACCTATACTACGTCATAACTGAACCTTTCATTTCCATACATATAGATTAGCTCCATTCATGGGCTGCTTTTAAGTTGAACACCCTGTATTACCAAGTGGATATTAATGAAAAGTACAATTTGAGATGATCATAAATATTTATTTCTGCGGTTGTAAATCTCATACCTCACCAAGGGGAATCGTCATCATCAATTAACTTATCTAGAGCTTTGGCACTCTAACAGTCCTGCAGAATTTCTCTCTCTCTCCACACACTCTCCTACACACACCCCACTATCTCATAGTTAAGTCAGGTGTCTCGTCTCTGCAGCCGTCATTCTCAAATCATCATTTGCTTTCCGAATCTATCTCTTCTCGGTGGTCTTCCGCTTCTCCTCTTTGTCGGGATACCACCTTCAATGTTGATCTTCTCCAACAAATCATTCTTTTTATGTGTTCAAAATACATCCATTTTTCCATTCTTAAAAATTGAATACTAAATTTGTATTAAACCAACAGCATCACAAGCTGGGATGAGGAAATATTTTTGGTATTGTAATATCAATGAAAACAAAGATCAAAATTATAAAAGAACACATATTCTCAATGGTAAAACATGGGCGTGAAACATGGACACTTAACAAAAGTCAATTGCATATCCTTTACAGGACTTTGCGAATCAACCCCAGCTTTTAACGCTGTTTGTGATTTTTCTAGGCATTATGACGTTCAGTATTTTGCCATTGCTTTCTGAACGGGTGGTGCCATCGTTCTTTTGTAAAACTCCACGCGAAATAATTTGCAACCAAACTGTCAGCAGCGTGATTCGAACTCAGAACATCGGGATTAATAGACTAAGTCACTATCCCCTAAGCCATAGACGCCACCAATAAGGACATTTAACAACGCAGTGGAAAAGCATATACGTGCTTTGAATACAAGTGTTACAGAATATGTGTGTAAGTACATTTGCGTGAGTATGTGTGTTATCAGTTACCAATTATCGCCCGAGTGATTACCGGGGCCCAAATTGGGGTGTAAAGAATAGAACCACTGTTACATTGTTACCTGCCACGCATGTCGTAAGAGGCGAATAAGGAGGTTGAACTTGGGGCTAGCTATCCCACATCGTAAAAAACACTAGATGGCTACAGAACGGAAAGCAAACCGAGTAAACGCTGGCTGAAACCGGACACATCGCTGAAGGATAAGCACCAAAGCTCCAAATGGTGCTGAAAATGTGACGTAAAACACACCAATGCTAAGGCTGCATGAATCAGATTTCCACATGAATAGAATTTATGGGGAATTCTGGTACATCGGTCTGGGCGGTGATCGCGAGAGAGAGAGAGAGAGAGAGAAAGAAAGAGATAGTTATCAATTATATAAGAACCATCACCATAGCACACCGGACATGTCCATACGTGCTCCGATACCCGCCCTCGGTCTTCTTGAAGAACTCAAGAGTGCTCTACTATCCTTCTTCTCCTTCTTTGCGTTCGTTCTTTACGATCAATTTTTATAACTCTTTGTGATATGTTTGATCTTTGCCAAGAACGTGTATACGTTACACATTGGTTTGGTAGGCCCCTAAACGTATAGACTCTACACATTTAGGACACGTGCATCCGATTTCAGCCAAACCTCCTTAGCGTCTCTTACATGTGTGGCAGGTAACAGTGGTTCTATTCTTTACACCCCAAATTTGGGCCCCGGTAACCACTCGGGCGGATCTACTATCCTGTAAGGCCAATAAAAAAAACCCATCAAGAGACCGGGAAAGATGGCGAACAACTGTAACGGCCCTATGCTCCACGATTAACAGAGAGGAATAAGTAAGTAAGTCAGTCAGTCAGTCAGTCAGTACATGTGACATCAAATTATCTTAATGCGGTTTCTAACATAATTAACACATTGACAACTGAATTGAATAAACACGCCATGACCGAGTAACTTTTTGTTCACATTTTGAATACTTCTTCTTCTTCTGCGTTCTCACTAGATTGGGATTTCGGATTCTCTAATAAAGGCAGCCATCTGCCTCAGATTATCAGCCACGCCATACAGTTTGTCTTGGACGCTGGTGTAAGTGGGCCACCTCTTTCTTCTCAAGTCTTCATACTGGGGACAGTTCTGTAGGATATAATTCCTATGATTTCTGCTTCCCTGTTAGGAAAAGAAGAAAAATATAACTTTGCCGTTAGGAACACTTAAGTACATAATCCCATCCAAATCGTTAATATACTCTGTATATGAACAATCTCTTGGGATCTTGCTTGCAACCTTACAACATTTGATTGCGAAGCGTCGATTTTCATAATGGTTATCATGAACACTATACAATCATTCACCACTCGATCCCCCCTGATAGATGTAAAATAGTGTTCGGTTAAAATCAGTGGCGGCTTGTGCTTGGTTTTGTTAGTGGGGCCAGACATATTTATGTGTGAGAAATCATGGTATTGGATTAGGTTATAATTTAATTTATACACGTTACACATTATTTTTGGTAGGGCTCCACCCCACTGTTTAAAATCATTAAGAAATCCTGAGGAAATCCAAAAAAATTATGGTCTTAAAATTATTCCTGTAAATTTGGAGAATTTAACGAATTTTAACGGGAAACAAACAAAGATGTTTATACTTTCTTTCTTTCTTCCATTCCTGTTTTGTCTCACAGCGTCAGGATAAGACACGATTTCTAGAAGGAGCCCTTGTGTGCGCTTCATACATAGTTACTTCGTTGCTTCTTTATCTCTGAGTTCCATCTTTTGTTTGCGTGGCCGGCCTTTTGCTTTTTATCCGTTGTATCGGAGCCCCATTGCTCTTTGATGTGCACTGTCTGTTGGTAGTCTTCTTATGTGGTCCAACCATTTAATTTGTTGTCTCCTGGTGAAGTTCAGTACTAATGTTGTATCCACTTTTTTCCTGATGTCTTCATTTCCCAATCGGTCTCTTCGTGTTACCCCCAGCATTCTGTGTAGACACCATCTTTGTCGTGACTAGTTTTTACAATAGATTAAAATGGGACCAACGTGTTGTTATAATGTTCGACTTCTTGCTTGACATCTAAACACAATGAGAATGCGTTCGAATGTAAGCCTCTTCAACGGAAGGGAATAGTGGACAATTTTTTTTTCGATTTATGTAAGGAAAAACTGAACAATTGCTTTTTGAATTATGTAAGGAAAAACTGAACAATTGCTTTTTGAATTATGTAAGGAAAAATTGAACAATTGCTTTTTGAATTATGTAAGGAAAAACTGAACAATTGCTTTTTGAATTATGTAAGGAAAAACTGAACAATTGCTTTTTGAATTATGTAAGGAATAAAAAGGAAAACATTGATGGGAAAGTAACAATGAGACTCTCACATACAAATGTTTTGGTCGAGCATCTAATACTTCCCATCTCTCTCTCCCTCTCTCTTTCCCTCTCTCTCTCCCTCTCTCTCCCTCTCTCTCTCCCCTCTCCCTCTCTCTCTCCCTCTCTCTCTCCCTCTCTCTCTCTCCCTCTCTCTCTTCCTCTCTCTCCCTCTCTCTCCCTCTCTCTCTCTCTCTCTCCCTCTCTCTCTCTCCTCTCTCTCTCCCTCTCTCTCCTCTCTCTCCCTCTCTCTCTCCCTCTCTCTCCCTCTCTCTCTCTCTCTCATATACAAATGTTTTGGTCGAACATCGTAAGGTTTCTAACACTTCCCATCTTTCTCTCTCTCCCTCTCTCTCCCTCTCTCTCACTCTCTCTCTCTCTCTCATATACACATGTTTTGATCGAACATCGAAAGGTCTCTAACACTTCCCATCTCTCTCTCTCCCTCTCTCTCTCCCTCTCTCTCTCCTCTCTTCCCCTCTCTCTCCCTCTCTCCCTCTCTCTCTCCCTCTCTCTCTCTCTCCCTCTCTCTCTCCCCTCTCTCTCTCTCCCTCTCTTCTCTCTCTCTCTCTCATATCACATGTTTTGGCCGACATCTAAGGTTTCTAACACTTCCCATCTCTCTCTCTCCCTCTCTCTCTCCCTCTCTCTCCCCTCTCTCTCTCTCTCTCCCTCTCTCTCCCTCTCTCTCTCTCTCTCTCTCTCATATACACATGTTTTGGTCGAACATCGTAAGGTTTCTAACACTTCCCATCTCCCTCTCTCTCCCTCTCTCTCTCCCTCACTCTCTCTCCCTCCCTCTCTCTCCCTCTCTATCTCTCTCTCTCATATACAAATGTTTTGATCGAACATCGTAAGGTTTCTAACACTTCCCATCTCTAACCTATTTGAAACTAGTTGGCCTATTTGAAAGGACGATAAAACGTAGGTCCTATATTTAATTTGAGCACGCTAAAGAACAATTGGCAGTTTAAAGTCGAGAAGAGCAGGCTGGAAATCCGCTGCCTGGGCAAAACTCATTAGAACAGATTAAAAATAAAATTCCTACAAAATATATTCACCATGTTCAAAAATTACTTCGTGGATCCTCGTCGGTGCTACGGAGTTCGTGCACTGCAGCTGAGATCTTCATGTGTAATAATAGCGTCCATCGCAAGCGATGATGACAACAATCTCAGACGTGTGCTGTTGCACCTCTCTGGTGTGCGGAGGTGACTGTAGAGTCCAATCCTAGAACAGAATCCCGACCACAGGTGGGGCATACATGATCAAGGTTAGACATGTGCGTGTTGTATGCTCTGTCTTTTCGTGCTGCTCGTTTTCTCTGTGACTCAACCATACGATGATTCTCAGCTATTCGGGTTCCTCTTTTGTTGTTATAGCGCCACATTTGGCGATCTTGCGCAAGGGATTCCCAGCATGTATTGTCTATATCGAAGCATTTCAGAGACACTTTAAGAGTGTCTTTAAAGCGTTTTTTCTGTCTACCAGCTAAACGTCTGCCCCCTTCAAGCTCGCCATACATCAACTGTTTTGAGATGCGTTTATCAGGCACCTGAGCAACGTGACCGACCCATCTCACTTGGGCCTTCTGCAACAGGGTGTTGACAATTGTGATCTTTGCTCTTGTGAGGACTTCGCTGTCTGCAATTTTGTCCTGCCAGTTTATTTTTAGTATTCTGCGTAGACAGCTTGTGTGGAAATGGTTTAATTTTCTTGCATGTCTGCTATACAATGTCCATGTCTCGCTTGCGTACAGCAGCGTGGTTAGCACTATGGCCTGGTAAACTTTCAGCTTTGTGACTATGCTTATCCCTTCCGTTCCCACACAGTGACACGTAACCTTCTGAACGCAGCACTGGCTTTGGATATCCTATTGTTGACCTCAGAATCTATATTTGCCGATCTGGATAGGAGGCTGCCAAGTTAAGCAAAGTTGTCCGTTGACTGGAGACGCTGGTGTTTAATGTTGATGACTGGATCGTAATACTGTTCTCTAGGGGCGGGCTGGAACATGACCTCTGTTTTTTTGGTGTTAATGGTGAGGTCAAACATATCACAGGCCATTGAGAACTTGTCCATGTAAGTCTGCATTTCTTCCACAGAGTTGGTAGCGAGGGCGCAGTCATCAGCAAACAACAGGTTTGGGATAGTTGATTCTTTTACCTTGGTGAAGGATTTTAACCTCCGAAGATTGAATAGATTACCGTCTGTCCTGTATCTAATCTTCACCCCATGTTCGTCGCCTTCCCAAAGACATCCGTGAGCATGGCAGCAAACATCATGCTGAAGAGTGTTGGGGCCAGTACACAGCCCTGTTTGACGCGGTTGGTGACATGGAAGGCTTCCGACAGCTTCCCTTCATCAAGTACACGTGCCATCATGCCCTCGTGAAACTGTTGGACGATCTTGATGAATTTCACTGGGCATCCACATTTTTCCATGATCTTCCATAGACCCTCTCTGTTGACCGTGTCGAAAGCCTTCGTCAGATCGACAAAGACCATGTAAAGGTTACGGTGCTGCTCTTGGCATTTTTCCTGTAATTGGCGAGCAGCAAATATCATGTCTGCTGTTCCACGACCTGCTCTGAAGCCACATTGGGTCTCAGGAGTAAGTCCTGTTCCAAGTGATCGATTAATCGATTGAGGAGGACTCTGGCCAGTATTTTGCCTGCAATTGACAGGAGGGAGATTCCCCTGTTATTATCGCAGGTCTGGCGGTTTCCTTTCCGCTTGTACAGGGGGACAATAGTGGCATCCTTTAGTTGCTAAGGCACACGTTCGTTGCACCAAATGGATGTAAATAACTCTGTCAATTTTAGCATCAACTGGGCCCTCCTTCTTTGTAGACTTCGGTTGGTTGAGTCCGCCCCGTGCCTCCCGCTGTGCATCTGGCTGGCCTTGCTCTCTAGGTATTGGGTATCCTTGCATTGATCATGTTGTCTGCAAATCTGATGTTGAGCGATCGAAACAGTTTTAGAAGTGCAGTGATCATGTGTTCAATATATGTTAATAATCCATCGGAACACATAGTTTCTACAAATGCTTTCCTAGTAATTAATATAGGATCACGTTTAGGAGAGACAGCTATGTCAAATATTAATTAATTAATTGAAAACAAAGAGAATAAATCAATATTTAATTAACAATTTAATCTTATAGTTCAGCGTTTCCCAAAGTGGTGGTACCGCCCCAGTAGGAGCTGAAGCGTTCTAGGGATTGGGGGATGGCGTTGGTGGGCTTAGAAGAATTTAGGGTGTGTTCAGGTGATTAGGGGTTGGTGATTCCTTAAAGAAGAAATTAATAATAAATATTTTAAAGTAAATTATTTTCGTGATTTTGCGATTGAAAAATCATATAAAATTTGAATTCTGCATTTAAATTCATCTTATGCCAGTCTTACACGATCTATTTCTTCATCAATTCTCTATTTTATGCTTATAATCATTTGTTATATGACAGAAATATATATCAATTTTTTATGTCAAAGAGAAAATAGAGCATGTATATATATATATATATATATATATATATATATATATATATATATATATATATATATATATATATATATATATATATGGAGTAAAGGGGGTGGCGTTGGTAAACTGTTATAATGTGGAGGGGGTGTTACAAAGTTTATGTTGTGCAAAGTGGGCGGTGGGCTGAACAATTTTGGGAATCTATGTTATAGTTCGATAAAGGCAATCATTGTAGATGGTATGCATTTTCTCAGGAAATTTAGATGACATTTTTTCGTCTTGCAGACGCTTGATTTATAGGACCATCATCATTACACTTCGGTGAGTAACCATGTGTGCTTCGATCTCTTTTTTACACAAGAAGATCTCAGCGGCAGTGCACGAACACCGTAGCATCGGAGAGTGTCCCCAGTGTCATTTTATTTAAGATGGTTAAGATATCTTTTGTTGGAATTTAATTGTTTAAAAATTGTTTAAAATTTTGTGTAATGAATTTTACACAGGCTGAGGCTTCTCCATTTGAACTGCCAAGGTCCTTTTACGTTCTCAACTTGAACAACTACGTTTTATCATCCGTCTCCGATAAGGCTGGGAAATCGATCTCACCTACACTGAGATCAGGGATCTCTGGAAAAATATCTCGGTGACGCCACAAAAACAAACCAAACCGAGTACCTTCTTCTTCTTCTTTGCGTTCGTTCTTTACGACCAATTTTAATCACTCTTTGTGATATGTTTGATCTTTGCCAAGAACGTGTATACGTTGCACATTGGTTTGGTAGGCCCCTAAACATATAGACTTCTACATGTTTAGGACACGTGCATCCGATTTCAACCAAACATCCTTAGTCGCCTCTTACGACATATGTGGTAGGTAACAGTGGTTCTATTCTTTACATCCCAAATTTGGGCCCCGGTAACCACTCGGGCGACCGAGTATCTTCGGAACGAGTGGCGAGCACGTAGCCTCTACGCCCCAAAGAGACCCCCCTTGAAGACGATACATTGTTAGTTGTGCTCAGAAGGAAAAGAAATATATGTTTCATGTTATTTCTCTGCGTTCCTCGTGAAGCATATGGCATCAACAGTTATTCGGTATTGTTCCCGGTATCTTGCTGTTTTCTTTATGGCCTTCTAGGATAGTCGAGCATTCTTCAGTTTCTTAAGAAGACTTCGTCTCCAGGTCTGTTCTGGACGTCCAATTTTCCGTTATCATTTCGGGTTCCACTCAGGTGCTTGTCGAGTGATACTCGACTGTGTCTTTCGTAGGGTATGCCCGATCCACCACCATGTTCTCCTCTTTTTCCGATCCAGAAGCACTTGAACTTTTCAGCTCTTCGGCTCGGTGCCATGGACATCGTAACCCTTCGGTTCGGTGTCACGAACATCGTAAATCTGGGGAATCTGTGGCTTCTTCTGCCATCCCGCGGAATTGAACCCGCACACACAGAGGGATAGTCACCCGTAGTCCAACGCGCTACGAACACGCTGGGCAGACGGGCATGTTCTTCCCTTAACGTAGGTCATGGCTACATTTTTAAGATACAACGAACAAGACTTGCAAGATAAATTTGCGTCAGGAAACTGCTTCCACAATGTTTGCAAAGGGGTTTTCTTCTTCTCTTCCACCATTTATTTCGTTATAGAAGTGTTGAGAGGGAGTCTAGTCTCTTCTTCTTCTTCTTTGCGTTCGTTCTTTATGACCAATTTAAATCACTCTTTGTGATATGTGTGATCTTTGCCAAGAACGTGTATACGTTGCAAATTGGTTTGTTAGGCCCCTACACGTTTAGGACACGTGCATCCGATTTTAGCCAAACCTCCTTAGCTGCCTCTTACGACATGCATGGCATGTAACAGTGGTTCTATTCTTTACACACCAAATTTGGGCCCCGGTAACCACTCGGGCAAGGGAGTCTAGTAATCTTGTGTGTGTTCTAAGCCACTTTGTAAGCTATTCCATTTATTAAGGCTGTTCTTGATGCCGTTGCTCCATCTTTTGCGTGGTCTTTCTCTTGCTCTGTAATCATTATACTTTTTCTGTGTGGCTTTCTGTGGTAGGCGATACCAGGGAATTCTTGTCAAGTGTCCAAACCATTTAATCTGTTGTTCTTTTATGAATTGCATGACCGGTATCACATCCAGTCTTCTTCTGATTTCTTAATTTCTAATTTTGTCTCTTATTGTCACACATGCAGCTCTTCTAAGACACCTCACCTCGGTCGTTATGATTTTCAGCTCATTAGCTGCTGTTATTGGCCATGTTTGACACTGGTAACGTAGTGTTTGCTAGAAAATCGTTCTTATGAGATTTGCTTTAGTTTTTAGCGGTATCTCTTTATGTGACAACAGTGGTGTTAACTATCTAATTTGCATAGGATCGTAGGGAAATTATTTCCATCTTGTGACCTGATGTGCCCCTTCAAGAGTTCAGCTCTTAGCCTTTCTGCAATATGTTTCTAAACGGGCAAGAGAGAGGAAGAGCTGGAAGAAGATTGTTGAAGACCAGTGCTCCGGTTGGAGTTGAAATGTGAAGAAGAAGAAGAAGATTCATCACAATCATCAAGTAGCTTGTCCCGTCTGGAACTTGGCTCCAATGACAACAGTCTTGAAAAACTCTATGTTCTGTGTAAGTTGACCGGCGAGAAGATTATGTAAAACAGCTCTCTAACTTGTGGTAACTACTGATTCTTCTTCTTCTTCTCATCCACCATTTACTTCTTTATAGAAGTGTTGGGGGGGAGACGTAGTGATCTTGTGTGTGCTTGTTTTAAGGCACTTTGTAAGCTGATATTCATTTTCGAAAGGCTGTTCTTGATGCCGTCGCTCCATCTTTTGTGTGGTCTTCCTCTTGCTTTGTTAACTACTGATTAAAGTAACGTATCTCGACATGAGTGTCTAGAGAAGATAATTTGAGAGGGAATGGTGCGTGGAATAAGAGTTAGAGGAAGATATAGAAGACTATGGGTGCAAGATGTCATTGACGATCTGAGAATAACTGCTACTGACGCCGGTCAACTTGCATAGAACAGAGTTTTTCAAGACTTCTGACATGGGAGCCAATTTCCCGGGAAGGGACAAGCTACATGATGATGATGATGATTGTATTTTTTATTACAGTTCATTCTGTTAATAATATCTTGGTAATTTGGCGAAAGAGAATTTGCAAATATGCGATAAATGTGTATAAAAGAGTTGCTAATTATAGTTCAATTGCACTTGAAACTTGTTAACATAAGTATTTAAGTCAACACACTTTGCGTCTTAGTGTTCATTTTTAGTTGACTATTTGGGAAAACGAGACAAGCTGTATCTTTCGATTTGCAGACAGTATAGCTATGGCGTTTGTTAGAGCAGCTGTTGTATTAAGTGTGGTCTTCGTGGCTGAAGTAGGTGGACATTGGGTCAATAATTTTGATGGTGATGCAAGACTAGAATGTCATGGAAACACGTTAATGAGTTTCATTGGAAGCGAACATAGTAACCATCACGAAGACAGACGATGGCAGTTCCAATGCAGAGATGCACCGAACAACGTTAAAGACTGTTACTGGACAGGTAAGTTGGGGTACCCAAGAACCAATCAGAGGTAAAGACTGTTACTGGACAGGTAAGTTGGGGTAACCAAGAACTAAAGACTGTTACTGGACAGGTAAGTTGGGGTAACCAAGAACCAATCAGAGGTAAGGACTGTTACTGGACAGGTAAGTTGGGGTAGCCAAGAACTAAAGACTGTTACTGGACAGGTAAGTTGGGGTAACCAAGAACCAATCAGAGGTAAAGACTGTTACTGGACAGGTAAGTTGGGGTAACCAAGAACCAATCAGAGGTAAAGACTGTTACTGGACAGGTAAGTTGGGGTAGCGAAGAACTAAAAACTGTTACTGGACAGGTAAGTTCTAAACCAAGAACTAAAGAGAGTTCTTTATCGTTTTTTAAAATGGTTGTAAAGCTGAATGATTGACTTCATTGCATCGGGTTTTACCCCACATGGCTCGGTCCCTCTCGACAGAATCGACACGCCACATGTCGAGAGTATTGCACAAAGCACGAACTTGCTTAGCTCCGGCAACAATCCTAGGGATATTTGGAAAGAAATACACCCATGAACAGAACGGCGAGTGTCCGGACTCGAACCTTTGACTAGCAAGGCAAGGGCTTAATCACTTAGCCACAATTTAATAATTTTGATCTTTTGTGGTGGATGGCAGATTTGTTTAATGGAATAGTTTTCTGTGATCAAAACATCGGCAGTTTGTTAACTTTATTCGTTTTATTATACTTAAGTATCTGTTGTTATGACTTACTGACTTGTTCCTCTTCACTTCTCATATAGATAGGGACTCAACAGTTGTTCGCCACTATTCTCGGTCTCTTTCTGTTGTTGCGTCTGTAACGTCTGTAGCTCAAGCGGTAGTGAGCTCGATCACGAACCCTAGCGTACCTGGTTCAAACCCCACGGTGGGCAAGTTTGGAAGCAAATTCGTTTCCGTGGGATTTTTACAAAAAGGAAAATAGACCTCACCGTTCAGAAAGCAATGGCAAACTACTGAACGTATAAGTGGTGCCTAGAAAATCAACGACTCGTTTACTGTGGTTGATGGCTACGTCCTTTAGGATATGCCACGATTTTCATTTTCATCTGCTGTTGTGATCTTTTTAGGATTTAGAACATATATTTCATCCGTGCGTTGCCGGTACTACTTTCACATATCTTGGAAGTGTTATCAGCAACGAAGGAGACGCTGGGTCTGACATTAAAATCAGACCGAGTAAGGCACGGAGTGCGTTCATGACCCTTCAGATAGCCTGGAAATCTTCCCAATACATCAGTAGAACCAAGACTAATATATACCGCAGTTGCGTGCTATCAACTTTGCTCTACAGATCGGAATGCTGGAGAATGACAGAACAAGATATTTCCAAACTCTTCACCTTTCATACAGCTTGTCTGTGAAAAATTTTACATGTGTTATGGCCAAATACTATCTCTAACCAATAACTGCTCGCACTATGTCAACAAGAGAATATGAACACCATCATTCGTAGTCGACGCTGGAGATGGATCGGGCATGTGATGCCCATGGAGACTGGCTCTGACACGAAAACTGCACTGAGATGGACTGCAGAGGGTAAACGAAAACATGAAAGACCCAAGACAACCTGGAGGAGAACGATAGAGCAAGAACTGAAAGAAATGAATTATAGCTGGAACACAATACAGAGGAAGGACATGAATAGAGAAGAATGGTGTGCGTTTGCTGCTGCCCCAAACGCAAAGGGCGTGACAGGCTAAAGAGAGAGAGAGAGAGAGAGAGAGATAGAGAGAGAAAGTGTTGCCGGTCCCGCAAGATAAGCAAAGAATAGTAACACTGCGACCTTCAAGACATGTCGTATAACTCGACTGAGATAGGGATTAGGAAGCTATCCTAGTAAATAAAAAGCGTCGCATAAATCGGATGTACTGGGCTACTTGTAGGAGCATAACTGGCACAACGTACAATCGCTATTAGGCTCAGATCACATACACATCACACAGAGTGGTTAACGTGCAATCGATATGGAGCGTTTGAAGAAGATGAATATATCACCTTTGATATGAGGCAGCTATGATGGCTTCCATATGACAATCAGATTCTATTCATCTGCGATATCTGGGTCATTGGCGCAATCAATTATGAACCTCAACTGGGCAGTCAACTTCAGATATTCCAGGTTTCCCCAAGCGTCTCTGTGGCGTAGATATTAAACTGGGCAGTCAACTTCAGATATGTCAGGTTTCCCCAAGCGTCTCTGTGGCATAGATGTTAAACTGGGCAGTCAACTTCAGATATGTCAGGTTTCCCCAAGCGTCTCTGTGGCATAGATGTTAAACTGGGCAGTTAACTTCAGATATGTCAGGTTTCTCCAACCGTCTCTGTGGCATAGATGTTAAACTGGGCAGTCAACTTCAGATATTCCAGGTTTCCCCAAGCGTCTCTGTGGCATAGATGTTAAACTGGGCAGTCAACTTCAGATATGTCAGGTTTCCCCAAGCGTCTCTGTGGCGTAGATATTAAACTGGGCAGTCAACTTCAGATATGTCAGGTTTCCCCAAGCGTCTCTGTGGCATAGATATTAAACTGGACAGTCAACTTCAGATATGTCAGGTTTCCCCAAGCGTCTCTGTGGCATAGATGTTAAACTGGGCAGTCAACTTCAGATATGTCAGGTTTCCCCAAGCGTCTCTGTGGCATAGATGTTAAACTGGGCAGTTAACTTCAGATATGTCAGGTTTCTCCAACCGTCTCTGTGGCATAGATGTTAAACTGGGCAGTCAACTTCAGATATTCCAGGTTTCCCCAAGCGTCTCTGTGGCGTAGATATTAAACTGGGCAGTCAACTTCAGATATGTCAGGTTTCCCCAAGCGTCTCTGTGGCATAGATATTAAACTGGACAGTCAACTTCAGATATGTCAGGTTTCCCCAAGCGTCTCTTAGCCATAGATGTTAAACTGGACAGTCAACTTCAGATATTCCAGGTTTCCCCAAGCGTCTCTGTGGCATAGATATTAAACTGGACAGTCAACTTCAGATATGTCAGGTTTCCCCAACCGTCTCTGTGGCGTAGATGCTAGGTGCTCGCCTCTCGTTCCACAGGAACTCAGTTTGTTCGCTCGTGGAGCCATCTAGATAATTTTCCAGGAATCAATGATATCAGTATAGGTGAGATCAAGTTTCTAGTCATATCGAAGACGAACGATAAAACGTAGGTTACGTGTTAAAATTGAGCACGTAAAAGAACCATTGGCAGTTCAAAATCGAGAGGAGCAAAGCTGGAAAGACGCTGTCAGAATTCATCAGAAAGATTAAAATACAAAAACATTCCTACACAATATTTCTCTATTATCAAAATTACATCGGGGTCCCTCACTGGTGCTACAGAGTTCGTCGAAGTGCAATGCTGATGGTCCAACCAATCAATCAGGTTTCCCCACAGTTAAAGTTTAGTTTTCAGGTAAACTGTGTGTGGCTCCATGTTGATTCTCAGCTTACAGGTTAGGACAATCTTGGAGGACAGAGTCCGCTGTTAGTTCCGCTTGTCGAAACTGGTAGAGAGTTCAATCAGACCGTATGCTGTGCTACATTAAAACTCCAGATGTGGTACATTAAAGTGGAGGTTTTCTGTTTGCAAAATCTTACAGTTAACGATCTGTACAAATTTGTCCCCTGTTTTCTTTTCCTTCGAACTCTTCATATCGACCACTTTTTAACCACTCAGTGGGATTTATATGTGATCTGAGCCTAAGAGCGATTGTACGTTGTGTCAGCTATGCACCTACAAGTAGGACAGCGTATCAGATTTCTGCGATGCTTTTTATTTACTAGAGTAGCTTGCCCGCGTGCCCAGCGTGTTCGTAGCGCGTTGGACTACGGGTGGCTAGTCCTCTGTAAGTGCGGGTTCAACTCCGCGGACTGGCAGAAAAGCTACAGGTTTCCCAGATTTACGGTGTTCGTTGTACCGAGCCGAAGGGTTACGATGTCCATGACACCGAGCCGAAGAGCTTTCAGTTCAAGTGCTTCTGGATCGAAAAAAAAAAAAAAAAACTAGAGTAACTTCACTAGGTTCTACATCAGTCGCCTCTTACGACATGCCTTGTAGGTTGCAGTGGTGCTATTCTTTGCTTCCCTTGCTGGCCCTGGTACCACACAGGCGTCCCTTGTTTGATAATATGCATACACTTTGACCGAAATTTGAAAGTGCCTGTCCTACATGTTGTAGAGACCTAGCAGGAGTGCAAACATACTCACATTCTCAGCGCAAATCACAGATATCACAAAAAGTGGTTAACTTGGTCGATAACGAATGCAAAATAAACAAACATCTCACCACATCATTTTGTACTGACTGTGTTCTGTTGTTATTTCTTCAGGTTTTCTCAACGAATTTGATCAAAATTTCTTGTTCCTCTGCCCGGGAAACAAGGTATTGAACGGGATGAACAGTATTAACAGCAACCACCATGAAGATCGACGTTTTTCACTCAAGTGTTGTAATGTTGAACACAAATCTACCAGAAACTGTGGATTTACAGACTACATAAACGACTGGCATGGAATTATGCACTACAACGTCCCGTGGGGAAAAGTTATAAAGGGAGTTTACAGTCAACATGACAACAAGAAGGAAGACAGAAAATGGAAGATTAACCTGTGTGACCTGTAATAATTTACATACAGATTATTACTTATCATATGCAAATAATGTCAAATTTGCATATTATATTTAGCAAATGGTTCCGTTGTTTGTGTCAGTGTTGGGCTTTCTTTGCAAGACGTTTCTCGTGTAACTATTATGTTTGTTATTTGTTGATATGACGAAATTGAATGCACAATTTAATTATTTTATAGACAGTCAAATTGTCTGAGAGCCGTATTAGCGTAGTTGTTAGTTAACTCGCTTCTTATGCGAGTGGTTCGTGTTCAATTCCACAGTGGTCGTGGAATATTTCAACAATGTTTCAGCTGTCAGGTCGACCCAGTCTCAATTGGGTACCAGGAAAAGCACTGGGAAGTAAAGGAGGCCGACGTGATGTTGACCACATCACTCATCATGAGCCGACGGTCAATAAAAAATACGGAACTAACACCGTGTTAACGTGGCTGGAGGTATGAAAAAGAGTTTCTTAAATTGTCCAACTATATATTCTTCCTCTTCTTCTAATGCTCCATATCGTCCACCTGTTAAACCACTCTTTGTGATTTGTATGTGATCTGAGCCTAAGAACGATTGTACGTTGTGCCAATTATGCGCCTACAAGTAGGGCAACACATTCGATTTCTGCGATGCTTTTTATTTACTAAGGCAGCTTCCTATGCCCTCCTTCAGTCGCCTTTTACGAGATGTTTTGTAGGTCGCAGTGTTACTATCTTTTCCTCCCCTTGCTAACCCCGGCAATACACAGGCGATATATATATAAATTTGAACGTAGATGGTTCGGAAATACAATTAACATAAATTAGGACGAATTCATGAGAAGTTATAAATAGAGAAATGCCTGGTCTGTCAGTAGGAACAAGTTTTATAAGTAAGAAACGCCCGCGTGCCCAGCGTGTTCGTAGCGCGTTGACTACGGGTGACTAGTCCTCTGTAAGTGCGGGTTCAACTCCGCGGACTGGCAGAAAAGCTACAGGTTCCCAGATTTACGGTGTTCATGGCACCGAGCCGAAGAGCTTTTAGCCCAAGTGCTTCTGGATCGGGAAAAAAAAATAAAATAAGTAAGAAACTATTGAGATATGTTGGGCATACTCTGAGATGAAATGTTCAAAGAATAACAAAGCAGACGTTGTAGTGAGAGACAAAGGGTTCAAAAAAGAAATGAGCTATTCACAAATCACTTTATTGTCATTACAATACTCTCTCTCTCTCTCTCTCTCTCTTATATATATATATATATATATATATATATATATATATATATATTATATATGGCCCTTTTCATCTTTACAGACGGTCAATTGGCAAGTGTTTTACTGTGACAACTTCTCAGTTTTCGCTTTTCTCTCTTGTCGTTCAGCTCGTATATAAGTCTCTTCTCAAAAGACTCTGCACCCTTTCGTAATTTGGCTTTCCACACAACTCTGTCATCAGCTAGTCCCTCCAATGTGCTGGGATCTATAGAAAAATGTTTCATTGAGGCTTTGCATACATCTTTATATCTGAGCAGTGGTCTGTCCTGGTGCCTCTTCCTCCGAAAGTTCACAGAACAACATTTGTTTTGGTATGCGGCAAGTTTCCATTCTTCTCACATGTCCCAACCATCTTAGTCGTCCACTGCTGATCATGCCCATGATGGAAGGCAGTTTTGCACGTTGCAGTACTTCAGAGTTGGTTATCTTGTCGTACCACAAGATAACCAACATATATATATATATATATATATATATATATATATATATATATATATATATATCTGGCATGTGACGCCCCTGGCGCTTATGACATCAACAAATGCATGATATATTCTTCGGTTCTACTAACATATAGTTTAATCAATCAATAAATTCGAGGCTTGAACCAGGAATTTCCTGTATGCTCACGACAAATGGTTCGAACTACAGGTTTCCTGACTGTAGATCATACTTGAGAATCTAAACTTCAAATATCTCTGATCTCGGTGATGCCCCTGCCTGCATAGCGAGGAACACCAATAATACGGTAAGTAGGCTTTCACACAAAAATCAGTCAGAAGCGCCACATACCAGGCGCCATGGCTAACGCCTGAATTCTTAGCGGGCGAACGCAGAAGAAGAAGAAATAAATTCAAAGGAAAATATACATGCACACCTTTCTAAGACAAAAGGTACTTGTTTGTTGACGCATTTCAGTAACACAAGCGCCATGCATGTTGGCGTAGGCGATCATGCCTCACCATAACGCTCTAAACCAGTCAGGGCCGTGCCGTGCTATGATACAGAGAGGCAGCCGCATCAGGCGGAACCGTAAGGGGGTGGCATAAGCCGCGAAATCAAAATAACAATTGAAGGTTATTTTAAAGAAAAAGATTTAAGGGCGGCATTTCTAAGACTTGCATCATACTGAGAAAATATACCGCACGGCCCTGCATCAAGTGTGTAGTTTATCAGCCCTGGCGTCGATCTCTTACCGTCAGACCATCCAAAATCTTACTCTCTCTTTCTCTTTCTCTCTCTCTGTCTTCCACGACCTCTCCTTCCCTGTATTTTACGCGTTGCCACCAAATGTCCCAAACCACCTCTTCACATTCTGTGTCTGAAGAGCATTGTTTGTCTAATTTTAATTAATTTTTAAAACCAGGTTTCTTTGTGTTTTAAAAACGTCATCATGTGTTTGTCATTTCAAACTATTTAAAAACAAACTAATTGTCTATCTTTAATCAAAAACTAATTGTCTATCTTTAATCAAAAACTAATTGTCTATCTTTAATCAAAAACTAATTGTTTATCTTTAATCAAAAACTAATTGTCTATCTTTAATCAAAAACTAATTGTCTATCTTTAATCAAAAACTAATTGTCTATCTTTAATCAAAAACTAATTGTCTATCTTTAATCAAAAACTAATTGTCTGTCTTTAATCAAAAACTAATTGTCTATCTTTAATCAAAAACTAATTGTCTATCTTTAATCAAAAACTAATTGTCTATCTTTAATCAAAAACTAATTGTCTATCTTTAATCAAAAACTAATTGTCTATCTTTAATCAAAAACTAATTGTTTATCTTTAATCAAAAACTAATTGTCTATCTTTAATCAAAAACTAATTGTCTATCTTTAATCAAAAACTAATTGTCTATCTTTAATCAAAAACTAATTGTCTATCTTTAATCAAAAACTGATTTTCTCTTTAATAAAAACTAATGTTCTCTTTAATCAAAAACTGATGTTCTCTTTAATCAAAAACTGATGTTCTCTTTAATCAAAAACTGATGTTCTCTTTAGAGCAGAGTTTAGGTGCTCGGCTCCCGTTCCAAAGATACTCGATTGGCTCCCTGGTGAAGTCTTTCAGGATTTTTTTTCAGATGCTTGATATCAGTGTCGGTGAGATCGAGGTCCTAGTCCTATCGGAGACGGACGATAAAACGTAGGTCCCGTGCTTAATTTGAGCACGTAAAAGAATTCTTTGCAGTTCAAAATTGTGAACATGCTGGAAAGCGGTTGCCTGAGCAATATACATTTAAAAGATTACAAATAATAAAGTTCCTGCCAAATGTTTTCACCATCTTCATAATTATATCGGGGACCCTTGTCGGTGCTACGAAGTTCATGCCCTACCGTAGAGATCTTCCTGTGTAAGAAAGAGATTGGAGCACACATGATTACTCACCGAAGAGCATTGTGGATGATCCTATCAATCAATGCTGACACAGTGTCAGTAAGAAAATATGAGCACCATCATGCAAGACGTTGGAGATGGATTGGACATGTGATACGCATGAAATAAAGTAAATGAACCATTTTTATACCACGTGGGAAGCCCCATGTGAGTGCGGTTCAATTCCGCGGGCTGGCAGAAAAGCATCAGGTTCTCCAGATTTACGGTATTTGCGGCATCGAAGGGTTACGATGTCACGAGCCGAAGAGCTGAAAGCTCAAGTGCTTCTGGATCGAATTTTATTTTTTGAAATACCACGTGGTATATAGGATAATACGGTATTAGGTCCGTATTTTTCATTAACTGTCGGTACGCGATGGATGATATGGCCAACATTACACAGGAAGCTTTTACTTCACAGTGCTTTTCACGGTACCCAATTGAGGCTGGGTCGACCTGAGAGCCGTTACAGTCGGGAAAAATCCCATGCACATACTTGTGGAATTGAGCCCGGAATACTAGCCTAAGAAGCTAGTTCCCTAACAACTACGCTACTGCGGCTATTATACGCACGAAGACTGTCACAAAAACTGCACTGAGATGGACACTAGAGGGTACACGAAAACGTTTAAAACCAAAAAATCATATGGAAGATAACAATAGAACAAGAACTGTAAGAAAAGAATCACATCTGGAACACAATACAGAGTACGACCAATAACAGAGAAGAATGATGCTGTACATTTGTTGCTGTCCTGTACGCTGTTCTTTACATTTGTTGATGTCCTGTCTTGTTGTTGCGCCATGGTCGTCAAAGACTAGAGAGTAGTTTCTGTGTACTGTATTCTTCACCTCTTCTTCCTCGTTCTTCTGTTAGTCATCAGACCACATCACCCATCGTGTGATAACCATTATCGACATTATCATTACCAGTGGCGGCTCGTGATCATATTTGTTGCTGGGGTCAGACACAACATTTCGGAAAAAATTTATGGTTTGGGGTTGTTATCTTCTTCTTTGCGTTCGTTCTTTACGACCAATTTTAATCACTCTTTGTGATATGCTTGATCTTTGCCAAGAACGTGTATACGTTGCACATTGGTTTGGTAGGCTCCTAAACGCATAGACTTTTAGAAGGGGTTGTTATGTTTTAATTTATAAAATAATAAATACGTTACAATAATTTGTGGTGGGGCCCGGCCCCAGTGGCCTTTAATGACGAGCCGCCACTGATCATTACCATCTTCGTCTTCTTCTTCGAACGTTCCATATCGACCACCTGTTAAACCACTCTTTGTGATTTGTATGTGATCCGAGCCTATGAAAGATTGCACGTTGTGCCAGTTATGAGCCTTCAAATAGGCCAGTACATCCGATTTATGCGACGTTTTTTATTTACTAGGGTAACGTCCCTAGGTTCCTACCTCAGTCGCCTCTTACGACATGCCTTGTAGGTTGCAGTGTTACTACTCTTTGTTTCCCCTTGCGGGTCCCGCAACCACACGGGTGAATCATTGCTATCAACACCATCATCATCATTTCTATCATTTATATCAACATCATCATCATTACTATCATTTATATCAACGTCAACATCATCATCGTCGTTACTATCATTTATATCAACATCATCATTAGTATCATTTATATCACCATCTTCATCACCACTGCTATCATTTATATCAACATCAACATTATCATTACTATCATTTATAGCGACATCATCATCATCATCAGTAATATCATTTATATCAACATCATTATCATTACTATCCTTTACATCAACATCATCATCATTAATATCATTATCATAATTAGTATCACTAATTTTGTCATTAATATTTAACCAAACCAACAACTACATGTACTTCTTAAAGACGTTTTCGCCCAAAACGTCATATAATATTTCTCAATATAGACGAGACTGCAGTAAAACTATTTGATTGGCAAAACACGTAATCACAAAGTACTGTAGTTTTACAAATTACAAAAACAATGACAAAATACAGAAACGTTTCGACCAACAAGGCCTTTATCAAGCAAACAAACAACAGGAGTGACGAATTTAAAAAAAACAAAAACAAATGGACGACTACATACAAACGTTTCTAATGAAAATCTGGGAATAAAACGAATAACGAAATATACAATAACTATATAATATTTCTAGCGGTTATTTCTGCAATAAATTGTTTTACATAACACATTTAATAGCGTCAAACACAACCATATTTTATCTCTGTTTTAAACCTTATTCTAAGATGAAATTTATCCATTCTTTTATACCTCAAAATGTTACCGCATGGGCGCCTGTACGTTACAGCAGAGAGGAAGAGGAGGGGGTGGGTGTATGAACAAGTGATCCTCACGGTTAATACCAGTTTGATAATACAGCTTTATGCGAAAATGATCTTTTCCATTTTTACTTATTAAACTACCAACGAATTTTTGTTTATTCAACCCCCCACCTCCTTCCCCCACGGAACAATTTATGTGGACGCCCATGGGTACCTGGATACTCTCAGTTGGTGAACTTGTCCGTTTTACGAACAGGAAGATTTTCAGTGTCAGTCCGTCCAGGTATGACTTTTAAGTCATGTAACTCACAATGTTCATCATCATTATCATCAAGTGCCGTTTCGTCTCGCATGGGCAATCTTGTATCGCCACAAATCTCTGGCGCTGGAAGTTGCTATCATCTCAGATGTTGACGCTCTTCCACGTTATGAAGTCAGGCTGTCTAACATTTTATCTCTCTACGTCTTCCTCTGTCTCGTCTTCCTTCGATTGTATTGATTGTCACAATGTGTTCTAAACCTCATCATCACATGTCCGAAAAATTATGACTATCTCTGTCTTATATTGACAACAAGTGTTCTCTGTGTATTGGCTTCATTCAGCACCTCCACAGTCGTCATTTTAGCAGTTCATGAGATTCTTATGTTGGTTTATCATCATCATCAAGTAGCTTGTCCCTTCCAGAACTTGGCTCCCATGACAGCAGTCCTGAAAATGTATATGTTCTGTGCAAGTTGACCGGCGTCAGCAGCAGTAATTCTCAGATCGTCATTGACATCTTGCACCCATCGTCTTCTAGGTCTTCCTCTCATTCTTCTTTGAGGCACAATTCCCTCCAAAATTATCTTCTCTATGAACTCATGTCGTTTGATGTGCCCGAAATATTAAATTTTTGTTGATGTTATGCTCTTTAATAGCCAACTCTCTTGGTTAAAAGTTAATTGCATATCCTTTACAGGACTTTGCGAATCAACCCCAGCTTTTTACCGCTGTTTGTGATTTTTCTAGGCATTATTACGTTCAGTAGTTTGTCATTGCTTTCTGAACGGGTGGTGCCATCGTCTTTTGTAAAAAATACACGCGAAACAATGTGCAACCAAACTGTCCGCAGCGTAATTCGAACTCAGAACATCGGGGTTTATAGACAACTCTCTTGGTTACACATTCTAATTAACCTCTGTCTCTTTGTGCTAAGATGTAGCGTCTGGATAAGAAGAGACTTTCTTACTTATCTTTATAAGAAAACACAAACATGTCATCTTTAATAAATTGAGTTTATTTCTGAATAATTGTCGAATCATGTAAATTATACAGAATACAATATTTTAAAAATCATATTGCATATACAAGACAACTTAGACACACTGAATGATAAGGGTTCATACAGTTACTAAATGTTATATAAGGTTGCCATATTTTAGTCTTCCGGAATGAGGACAGTTCTTCTAACATTAAATTCGATTAAAAATGTGTTTCGTGTATATTTTTCTGATGATCTGATCTTGTTTTAGAATGCCTTTCTTGTGCATCTTGTTCTTCTCTTCCACCATTTACTTCTTTGTAGAAGTGTTGGGAGGGGGCGTAGTGATCTTGTATGTGCTTGTTTTAAGGCACTTTGTAAGCTGATATTCATTTTCGAAAGACTGTTCTTGATGCCGTCGCTCCATCTTGGGCGTGGTATTTTTGCATCAAAAATCCATAAAATTGCCTGCTCGTGAAATTTTTGAAATTAATATTGACAAGTTAAATTGAGTTGACTGAATCCACACTAATACGATTTCTCACATTGGACTATTTAGCATTGATGAAAGAAAACAGTCTTTCTACTGAAGCATTGTTTGCTGGAATAGTAAGGTATAAATGTTCTATCTTCACGATTTCAGAATACATTTCACTACTCCTTACAGTTTTCAATATAGTCACACCACTTTTTTTCCCCATGGCAGTTGATTTTTATAGGATGATGCAAATTTCTCCAGATTGCAGTACTGATTACAGCACTTTGAAACATCTATGTGCACACTTTTATCTGTCAAAAATCTGATGGAAGCTTCCACTTTTCCCACGACATGTCATCAAAATCGAGCCAAGAATGTTCATTAATGTTTTGTTTGCTCTTAAGAGTCTTAGTACTTTTCTAAAGATTGTAGATACTGTTTCTAGTAACAAATTGAAAACCATATTTTACGCAGTTACAAAGTGGTTACCAAATGATATCGCTAACAGTGTTAATTTTGTTATGGCTTGTAAAAATAGTGGACAAATCTACGAATTTCAAAAATTGTTTGCGGAAGTTCAGATTTACTTATGAAACAAGAACGTGTCAGCAAAAATGAAGACTATGGCAACCCTAGTGATATGCAAATATGATATTTGTCATTCATGACAAGAAGTAATTTGTATATAAATTATACCAAATCACACAGGTGCAACATCCATCTTCTGTCCTTGTAATACGTCTCAAAGTGACTTTCAACGCCTTTGATAACTTTACCATTAGGAACGTCGAACTTCATTTCCTTATCCCAGTCGTTAATATATCTTGTTAGTGCACAATTTCTGATGGTCTTTAGGGCAATCTTGCAACATGTCACAGAGAATTGTCGATCGTTAAAGTTCTGGCTATGGGTGCTAAACATTCCATTCAGTACCTCACCATCAGGACAGTTGAATTTGAGAGGTTGGCCAAAGCTATTTAAAAAACCTGAAGAAACAAAATGGAAGCATCTCAACAAAATTATGTTTTAAAATTTGACATATTTTAAGTAAAAAAATAAAAAATTGAGTATTATTAACTAATGAGATCTTCTACTTCATCATTAACTAATGAGATCTTCTACTTCATCTTCATTAACTAATGAGATCTTCTACTTCATCATTAACTAATGAGATCTTCTACTTCATCATTAACTAATGAGATCTTCTACTTCATCTTCATTAACTAATGAGATCTTCTACTTCATCTTCATTAACTAATGAGATCTTCTACTTCATCATTAACTAATGAGATCTTCTACTTCATCTTCATTAACTAATGAGATCTTCTTCATCTTCATTAACTAATGAGATTTTCTTCAACAAGTTCTGGTCTTACGTTTACTTCATTGTGAGCCACAAACCGGGCAGCCAGCTTGACATATGTCAGGTATCCTCACAGATTAATCTTCAGGTCTTCAAGGTTTGGATACGTGTTTTTCTCATCTTTCCAAGGTGGCCTGTGTTAGTTCAGACGGCCTTCTTATGACCAATCAGATCATATACCATGGTACAGTATAACTCCAGATGTGGTACATTAAAGTGGGATTTTCGATTTGTCAAATCTTAGCGTAACTCGTCTGTACAAATGTCTACCATGTTGGATAATATGCTTACACTTTTGACCAAAATTCGAATTTGAATGTTCTACAAGCCGTAGAGGCCTAACGGCCCGCAACGTACTCACGTTTTCGGTGCAAACCACACCGATCACAAAACAATGGTTAACATTAATTGATAAGAACGAACACCAATAAACAGGAGTGTCTGTAACATAGACGTTAGATGCTGGTCTCTCGTGACAAAGGTACATGCTTCGCTCCCTTGTAAAGCCATCTGGATATTTTTTCCAGAGATTCCTGACCTCCCTGTAGGTGAGATCGAATTCCTAGTCATATCGGAGATGGACGATAAAACGTAGGTTCTGTGTTCAATTTGAGCACGTAAAGAAACCCTTGGCAGTTCACAATCGAGAAGAGCACGACGGAAAGCCGCTGTCCGGGCAAAATTCATTAAAAAATGTTTTAAAAATAAAATTCCTACAAACATATGAGATCTTCCTGTGTAAGACACAAGGTTACTCACCGAAGTGCAATGATGTTCAGTCATATCAATCAGTCAATCAATCACACAAATATGATTTATGAAGCGCCCACAAAGGCCCAATCTATACATATCTTATTGCCCTTATGTGAGGCAAAACAGGATTAGCGAAAAGAAAAGAAGTTAGAATACGGCTTTCAAATGGGATTCAAATACATATACAAAATGTCTATGCAGTGGTATCCTCTTCTTCTTCTTAGCTTTCGTTCTTTGCGACCAATTTAATCATTCTTATTGGGATATAATTGATCTTTGACAAGAACGACTAATGTTGAACACCTTTTGAAATTAGGCACCTTCTTTGTGTATGGTACCATGCACGTGTAGGTCAGGGCTACCGTTTAGCTCCTACGGGAAATGTTTTGAGTCTGTCGCGCTAACAGTCAGTCCCCCACACTTCCCCATCTTCATGTGTACAAATTCTCTTTAATGATCCGTTTCGCCGTATATTTGGACTTTTATCTACGCCCAAGAGCATTTGGTACGGCAGCCTTTGTTGTCTGAGTGCGGCGTTCCTTTTGCATCTTATGTTAAACACTCTTTAGTGATCTTTTAGTGCTGTATCTTTTGATTTGGATCTACGCCAAAAAGCACTTACTACTTTGCCGATGACGTGGCCATATTGAATTCAACCACACAAGCAACCCACAAACTAACGAGCAATCTTTGCACACTTGCAGAACAGGTTGGTCTCCAGATCAATTCTGCCAAGACCAAAATTATGGACCTCACGAACTCGACAGACAACATCGTAATAAATGGCCAAACACTAGAGAAAGTTGAACATTTTACATATTTGGGTAGTAAAGTGTCAAATAACGGAGACACGATGAAAAAAAATAAACTCTCGTATTGCTATAGCAGCTAGTGCCTTCACTAAATTAACGAATATCTGGCAATCTCAAGACTTTAGTATATGCACAAAAGTTAAATTATTTAGGTCATGTGTGATTCCTGTACTGACCCACGGTTGTGAAAGTTGAAATCAACAAAGAAAATTGATAAGAAACTGGACAGCTTTGAGAATAAATGTCTACGAAAATTATTAAAAGTAAAATGGAGTGATTTCGTTTCTAACAACACAGTGAGAGATAGAACACACCAACAACCCGTATCAAATATTATAAGGAAACGAAGGTGGAAATATTTAGGTCATGTTCTTAGATCAGACGAAAAGAGACTAAATCGACAAGTCCTTATGTGGTCACCAGTTGGGAAAGAAAACGTGGAAGACCAAAGACCACTCTTCGAAGAACCATCCAGTAAGAAAGTAAACTATTGGGATGTAAAACCATACAAGATCTCCAACTGCTAGCAAAGAACCGTATCACATGGAGATCTAAAACCTCTGCCCTATGTGCCGCCTTTGGCTCGAAAGGAATAAACTAACTAAACATCGGCCGGGAGAGACGTACAAAAATAATCACTCTGGGATTCTGCTCGTCTTTGTTTCGAGCAGATCTCATTAAAAGCTACTGCTTCTGCACCACTACTTATACCAGAGTAGCTCTCCCTTAATCTCTACCCGCTTAGTCAGAGAGGATCCTCTGTCTGTTTCCAGGGTCACCACGTGCAGGTGAGATAGGATCTTGATTAGTGCCAGCTCCCTAAACCTGGCGCAACGTTGTCCCTATGACTGCGCCTTTGACCCTCCAGTGGTATCCGAAGGGGAGAGTGGTGTCTTCTATCAAGGAAGAAGTAAAGTGTTTCATTCCTCCCTCTGACATACTGGACACTCTTCGGCAAGGTAGAGCACCCGTTTATACCTTCATTCCCCTATCAGGTTTACGTGAAGGCATGGAAACAGATGGTGGATGGAAATGTATGAGAAGACGATAGTTATTGATGGTTGTAGTTTTATGGCCTCTACCATACTCGGCAGATGATTTTATTTAGAGAGGCAATCTTCTTCTTCTTCTTCTTCGAACGCTCCATATCAACGACTTGTTAACTACTCTTTTGCGATTTGTATGTGATCTGAGTCTGAGTGATTTACGTTGTGCCAGTTATGTGCATACAGGTAGGCCATTACATCCGATTTTTGCGCCTCTTATGACATACTTTGTAGCTGGCAGTGTTACTATTCTTTGCTCTACTTGCTAGCCCTGGCAACACATGGACGTGAGAAACAATGACATAGATCGCAATCTGTACTTTTACTGCCAAGAAAGAAAGAAATGGAAAACTAGCTTCTCAATACTGCCAGGAAACCCATCACTAGTAAAAATGGTAATGTCAAGAGTGTCAAATTTTGACAGATATATGCTAGATAATGATGAGGATGATATCCAAAGAGAAGATGAAAGAAAGAGGGGAAAAAGAGACCCGGTGGAGGATAGTTGAAGAAGATAGGCACAGTAATGTATTAGAATAATAGAACCGGAAACAGATGTGCATCGATCGACCAATGAGAAAAGATTCTGTCGTTGCTTTACAAGATGCTACAAAGCGTGCCGGAATTTTTCTTAATCGGTTCGTGCCCAAGGAAAAAGAAAACAAGTTAACTGCCGATTTTTTCAGTGAACAAGAAGGCGGCCTGAAAGTCTGTCTTGCAATCTCAACTTACCTGTTCAGTTGCAGACAGACAACTTGAAAGTATGTCTGGTAATATCAACTCACCTGTCGGTTTGCAGTCTGTGACTATGCCTAGGGGTTGGATTGGTCTGCACTGGAACCGCCAACGTCTGTCTTCGTAATAATCTTTATGTTCGCTTCCAATGTAACTGAGCAAACTGTTTGGAGGACATACAAAATTTGCGTTCTCGTCAAATTCGTTGACCCATTGACCACAGACTACAGCCACACAAATCAGACTTAATGCAGTTACTACTGTAGCGTACGCCATGTTTATACTAGCTTTCAGTTAGAGTGATGCAACTTAGATGCTGTTTTAAATCTGGCTGCTGAATCTGGACACCAAGAAACAACTTGTAGTTACTTCTGCAGGCAAGCTTCAAGTAATGCTGGCGTTGTATTCGCAATCCTTTTATAAGAAGTTGCTGTTTATTAGCAAGTAACTGACACCTGTGTACGCTATTTTTCAAATGTTTCTTGACTCTCCTAAAATTACTAGGATGTATTAATTAACCGGATGTTGTTTTAAACAAAAACGTGCAGTAAGTCAAGCGAATTTGTTACCCTATAGTTCGAGAGTTGTGTGACACTTGTATAATTTTTGTTTTAAAACTTATTCAGAAGCTGACAGAATGATTTTAAAACACTCCCTGGCCCAGCTGCCCAACGTGTTCGTAGCGCATTGGACGACAGGTGACAAGCCTCCTGTGAGTGCGGTTCAATTCCGCGAGCTGGCAGAAAAGCCACAGATTCTCCAGATTTACGGTGTTCGTGGCACCGAACCGAAGGGTTACGATGTCCATGGCACCGAACCGAAGAGCTGAAAGCTCAAGTTCCTCTGGATCGAAAAAAAACAACCACTCCCTGTGTTTTTGTAAGAAGATTAGAGGGGTGGGAAAGGATGGTACGGGTGTGGAGGCGTAACTCAAATATAACCATACCGGACCTATTCTACATTGTTTTAATTAAACTTTACTTTTTCAATATAATTTACTTTTTTCAATATACTTTACTTTTCTATATACTTTACTTTTTTCTACACACTTTACTTTTTCTCTATACTTTACTTTTTCTACACACTTTACTTTTTCTACACACTTTACTTTTTCTATACACTTTACTTTTCTATATATTTTACTTTTTCTATACACTTTACTTTTTTAATACACTTTACTTTTTCCATATACTTTACTTTTTCCATACACTTTACTTTTCATATACACTTTACTTTTTGTGTGTAAGAACACAATTGAAGGATCTAATCTTTTCTGGTACCTACTTGAGGCTGGGTCGACCTGAAAGCCGTTACAGTCGTCAAATACTTCCACTCTTATTATGGAATGGAACCCTGACTAAGAATCGTGAGAACTAATCATAATGCTACAATAGACGTCCATCGCAGGCGATGATGACAAGCCTCAGACATGTGTTGCTGCATCTCACTGGTGTGTGCGGAGATGACTGTAGAGTCCAATCCAAGAACACAATCCCCTACCAAAGGTGGGCATACATGATCAAGGTTAGACATGTTGGTGTTGTTTGCTCCGTATTTTCACGCAGCTCGTTTTATCTGTGCTTCAACTGCACAACGATTCTCAGATATGCGAGTTCCTCTTGTGTTGTTACAGCGCCACAACTGGCGATGGATAGAACACACACTGAGAAGACCGATCGGAAGCATTGCAAGACAGGTACTGTTTTGGAACCCACAGTAAAAGAGGAGTACGGGAAAATCTAGAAATACCTGGAGAAGTGAGCTGGAGACTGATATTAAAGGATAGGTAAGATGTGGAAAGAGTTGAAAGGGATGGCAAGAGAGAGGAAGAGCTGAAGGAAGTTTGTTGAAGACCTTTGCTCCGTTGAAGTTGAAAGGTGAAGCAGAAGAAGAAGAAGAAGAAGCGTGGGTTGTGATCGAGCTCACTACTGTGTCTTTTATATAACTATATATTTTATTTAGACTTTTAGAAGTTTATGTTGCCTTGAAAGTTACAGATGAACTCTTTGCCTTTGAACCCGGATTGGGACATATACCCTCAACCAACTATTTCTTCTCCTTCTTTGCGTTCGTTCTTTACGACCAATTTTAATCACTCTTTGTGATATGTTTGATCCTTGCCAAGAACGTATATACGTTGCACATTGGTTTGGTAGGCCCCTAAACACATAGAATTCTACACGTTTAGGGCACGTGCATCAAACCTCCTTAGTCGGCTCTTACGACATGCGTGGCAACAGTGGTTCTATTCTTTACACCCCAAATTTGGGTCCCGGTAACCACTCGGGCACCTATTTCTATCTCTAGCTATCTCTTTCCATCTTTTCTTTATATACTTTTTATATTCCAGCAGCTATGAAGAAGCAAAAAACCATCGCCAAAGGGCACTACAAAGCAAAATGGGATAAGGAACACCCAAAACACAACAAAAACGATGGATATTACCAACTGTCCAGAAGGGACTAGACTGTCATACTTCGTCTCTGAACGGGTCACAACAGAATGAGACACCACCTATACACTAAATTCAAAATAGGGGTCAACGACCTGTACCCCTGTGGCCTGGCGAGTATGACAACAGAACATATCCTACAAAACTGCCCCTAGTATGCAGACCTGAGAAGAAAGAGGTGGCCCACTTACACCAGCGTCCAAGACAAACTATACGGCGAGGCTAATAATCTGAAGCAGACATCTGCCTTTATTAGAGAATCCGAAATCCCAATCTAGTGAGAATGCAGAAGTAGAAGAATATTCCAGGAGCCAATTTTGGAGATTTTTCCTAGGTGAAAGGAAGATAATCTGCAGTTCAGATTCCTTACGGTTCTCTCTCTCTCTCTCTCTCTCTGCATCGCATCATACCTCTTCTAGAAGAGCTTTCTCTCCTCTTGGTAGGTACAGTCATTATTTTATTTTGATGTGGCTTGTTCATTGTTGGTTGAATTTTATGTCTACATTTTCAACAGCATAGGGTAGCCAGTCCAACGCCAACTCCCACCTTAGTTGCCTTTTACGACATGCCTTGTATTTCACAGTGTTGCTATTCTTTGCTCCCCTTGTGAGCCCCGGCCACACAAGGGCGAAATATAAACTAGGTTTTGATAATTTTAATATACACATCCTGTTGTATTTTTATACATTGTTAGACTAGTTTTTACATTGTATTGTATTTCATTCCTTACGTAGGTGTTGTTTGCGTATTTTTGTTCGTTGAAACCGTGGTCCTCGGCAGCATAAGGTCGACAGGCTCAGCCATTGAAACAAAATTCATGTTTAATAGGGGCTGGTTTTATGTTTTTATAGAACACTGTAAGATTTTCTGCAATTGTACACAGTTCAACGAGTGCGTGGTTATTTATTAATGAAGAATATTAATAATACTGATAATCCATAGTGTTAAACCTAATTTGTAACATAATATAACCTTGATTTAGCATGCTATGTTGTCTGTAAAATGAATTTGTCTTTATCTCTCTCTTGCGTTCCCGGCCGAGACTGATGAACCAACTTTTATCATGAATTTTACCGTGGTTTTAAGGGACTCCGTTCCTCCGTACAGCTTCTCGCGAAGTTCTGTGTTTTTGAGCCATGTTTTTTTTATACCTGCTAACCGTTGACAGTCTTGCAGAACGTGTTCTGCCGTCATGTCCACTTTTTGCAGGGGCACAGGCTAGTTGTTCCAATTTTAAATTTGTGGAACATGTGGGCTCGGAGCTTGTTGTGGCCGGTACGGAGGCGAAGTATGGCAACTTGTTCACTACGAGAGAGACCATAGTATCCGTCGCTGTTGGTGTACTGAGGATGATCTTTTGTCCATTTGTTTTTATAGTGCAAGCCGATGGTTGTTTTGGCTTCCTCATGGCTGATCTCGAGATCAGTCTGGGGTAGTCGCCCGCCTTCTTTGGCTAGTTTGTCGGCTGCTTCGTTTCCCTTACGTTACAGTGTGATGGTATCCACTGAATGACGGTGCGTTTGAGTGAGCGCGTTAGTTCATCGAGGGTAGCTTTGAGCTCATTCTGCTCTGTTTTGCCTATACTTTTGAGTGCCGTGATGACCGATAGGGCATCGGTGAATATCACGACCTTGTTGCGAGCGGTGCCTCTTCTCTCTAGGATCATTTCGGCCGCAGTTTTTATTGCCTCTCTGCCTCTGCTCGGTAATTACTCGAGTATTTACCTGTGACAATCGCTTTCGTGACTGTCTCTTTCTTTGGGAGTTTAAGCACTATTCCTCCTCCGCCATCGCTGATTGTGTTATTTGCCGATCCGTCAGTGTACACCTGCGTCCACTTTTTTCAGGGTACTCGAATTCTATGTACTTTTCTGTGGTCGCTTTTCTTTCGAAGTTTTTTTGCTCGCCTTTATTAAGTATGCCTGGGATTTTTTCCCTTAGTTCTTTATCTAACAATACTTGAATGCGAGGTCACGCGACAGTTGTGATCTGATTTCATAGAATTTTTACCTGAGCCCGTCGGCCTTATGTTTTCGGAGGCCACGGTTGAATCATAGCGTGATTTATACATCAATAACAATCCAGACACTCACCTTCATCTTTGTGCCAGGTCATTCTGCGGTGAAGGTCAATGAGAGAGCGGCTGCGCTGGCGAGCAATGTTGCGATCAAGAATTGATCTTCTATGGACATAAGCGACATCCTCAACGCTCTAAGAGAAAACATTCGCTCTGAAGATTTCAACGATGAAGATAAAAGGTATTCCCTATCTCTGTTGCGCAAGTTACGCTTACCGATAGATGCAGAAAGACGGGAAAACCACGACAGAAACCATAGTAAATGCATCAGCCAGCACAGAACGGGAGTTGTTAGTCTAAATGCACTGAAATACATGTTTGGGAGGAGATCGGAGCAATTATGGACATGTTCGATGTGCGATGAAGATGATCCTCAAATGAATAATGAGCAATTAATATATAAATCAATGTAGCTGCTGTACAAAAGATGAGAACCACTGAAGTAACACTATCGTCTGTTAGCGACAACCCCTTTGTTTTAGACAACATAAGATAAATGGTGTTTATATATGTCTTGATAAATATCTAGTTTCTGACAAATACTGTTAAATCTGGGACAAGAAATATATGTATCTAAGGACAAGGTGCTTGTAAACAAGTCATAATCGTGTGCTACATTGTACTGCGTAGTTATAGGTTACTAAACCGACGTCATTGCACTTAGGAAAGACCAATAGGTACACAATCTACACCAACAGATGTCAAAGAGTAATGCATACTGATTGTTCCTGTAGCTCGTTGGTCAAACACACTCCTCCCTCTGCCCATCAGGCATCTAGTTCTACTTGTACAACGGGTAACACCAACCTGTTTAAATCGCTGGATCGATTTGACATCTATTTTAGTGCCTTCTTCCAACAAGCAGTTGTGAAGGGAGTGAAGAACATCCCTCTTATCCATCTTCAACTCCTCGACAATCAATGCTGTTGATGCAAGTCTGGCCGCTCTGTCATTGCCACAAACACCCATATGACCAGGAAAACAGATCCACGTGAGTCTCTGGAGGTTGGTAGCCTTTATAGACGACATCCACTCACACCACAACCTTTCATTCTGGATCTTCTGAAGCATCGACTGAAAATCCTAAACAACAACGGCCCCAGAAAACAGAGTCCCAGAGAGCCAATGGAGGGCAGCAGAAACGTCCTCAACCTCCATTCTCATACTGAAAGTAGTTGGTGTCTCTGTGGCTGAGTGGTTAAGCTATTTGCCTTGTGAGTCGAGGGTCGTGGGTTCGAAACCGGACTGCGCCGTTCTGTTCACGAGTGCAGTTTTTCCAGAGACCCCTAGGATTCTTGCTGGAGCTACGGAGTTCGTTCTTTGTGCAATACTCTCGGCAGGTGGCGTGCCATTTCTGCGGAGAAGGACCGAGCCAGATGGGATAAAACCCGGTGCAATGAAGTCAATCTTTCGACTTTTAAACCCTTTAAACTGAAAGTAGTTGTCATGTATGCTCCACTTTGCTCTACAACAACCCTACCTTGCTCGCTAGTCAAGAAATCTTAACCTGACTTCTCACCATGATGTACAGATCCATCAGTATAAACAACATTATCATCACTTCCCTTATCTTCTATTATCTGCTTAATTGCGAACTCAGTCTTCATATTGCCCCAGTCTCTACATTCTCTTGTAAAAGTAACGATACAGTTGTGGTAGTTGATCATGTTAACATCTATTAGGACCAATTTCATCCTCTCGGCTTATATTGGTTTTAACCCCCCTAAATCAGCGGTTCCCAAACTTTGAATTAACTCGGACCCCCTTTTAAATACATTTTGCTGCGGCAGACCCCATAAGTTTCAATATTTGAAAATGGACAGCAATGAATTATCTGTGTGTTATAATAGTAAACAATGTCTGTAATTTAATATTTTAATAAACAGGAAGAGTTTTCCTTTTGCCTTGATCCATCATTATCATCATCAGTACATTTGCGTTTCAATGTCATCCAGCGATCCATCATGAAGCTCAGCCAAAATGTATTGTAACAAAATCCAGTGCACGCCAACGTTATTTATCCTATCTTTCCCAAGATCGTTTCAGTCTGGAGGAAACTTCAAATGATCTTTCATTTTGTCCTTTCAGACATTTATACTCAATATGATTCGGGTCCTTTGATTTCGCAACGGAACTAGTTTGCTTTTTGCAAACGACCAAAGTCTAATCTATGAAGATGAAGATCAGCTACAACATCACATGAATTCATTGTTAATAGCATGTAGGAAGTACAACATGAAAATCAACAAACAAAAGACCGAGACCATGAAAATCAGCAGAACACCAAGCCAAGCAAACATACAAATAGACAACACCAGAGTAAAGCAAGTTTCTGAATTCAAATATTTAGGCAGCATTTTCACACAGGACGGAAAACTCGATAGAGAAATAGAGACAAGGTGTCAAAAAGCAAATACAGTGGCCTACCAGCTGGCACCATTACTACAACACCCAAAGATCAAGATGGAAGTGAAAAGACAGATGATAAAAGTATTTTCCTACCAACACTTTGTTACCAGTGTCAAACTTAGTCTCTTACAGCAACACACCACACAAAGCTCACCACGTGTGAAATGAAATGCTTGAGAAAGACAGTGGGAGTCACCAGGAAAGACAGACTACGAAATGGGGACATCAGAAGCAGAGTGGGCATAACTTCATGCACCGAATACATCGAAAGACAACAAATGCATTGGTTTGGACATTTAATGAGAATGAAATACAACCAACCACCAATAACAGCATACAATAAAAGAGATCAGGTACTAGAGCTAAGGGAAGACCAAGAAAAAATGGATAGACAATATCAAGACCATACTACATAAACACGGATATAACACAACAAGGGCGACTCACCTGGCCCTATAATGCAAATTAAAGCTCCCCTCCCTACGCTTAAAGGCAAGAGTGGACAGCCAACTACATCTTCCACCTGGGAATAGACTAGTTTACCACTGTTTTAATACATATTTATAACATTTATTTTATTGTTTGAAATATCAAAGATAATAATATTTCTTAAAACGCTTGAGGGCCCCTGTGAGTACCTCACGGAGCCCCGGGGGGGCCACGGACCCCAGTTTTGAAACGATGCTCTACGTAACAAACAAACAAAATTAAACCGTACCAAAAGTCCAGTAGATTGTGAATTTTTAAACACACTTTGTGTATGAATATTATTATTTGAGAGAAATAATTATTTATTCATATCAAACTATTTCTTCTTCTTTGAACGCTCCATATCGACCACTCGTTAACTACTCTGTGTGATTTGTATGTGATCTGAGTCTAAGAGTGGTTGAACGTTGTGCCAGCACATCCGATTTCTGCGACGCTTTTCATCTACTATGGCAGCATTCCTAGGTCCTACATCAGTCGCCTCTTACGACATGACTTGTAGGTCACAGTGTTACTGTTCTTTGCTCCACTGGCGACTCCCGGGAACACGCGGGGTGATCAACATCTCATGCAACAGACATACAAACTGGTAATTATGCAGTGCCTTATAAGGGATGCAACCGGTTTATATACAAAAACAGTTTGAAAGAGAGGCAGAAGCTTTCTAAGGGAGGTAACCTAAAATACAAAAAAACAATTGTGGAACCAACAATTTACATACTTCATTGCCGTTTTTCTGTGTCTAGTCGGATGATTAAGGTACTATGTAGGGAGGCGTCAGCCTTGACGGCAATCTGACTTAATGTAGGGAGGTTTCAATCTTGACGGCAATCTGACTTAATGTAGGGAGGTGTCAGCCTTGACGGAAATCTGACTTTGTGTGAGGGAAACAGCCTTGACCGCAATCTAACTTAGTGTATGGAGGTGTCAGTCTTGACGGCAATCTGACTTAATGTAGGAAAAAGTCAGCCTTGACGGCAATCTGACTTAATGTAGGAAGGTGTCAGCCTTGACCTCAATCTGACTTAGTGTAGGAAAGTGTCAGCCTTGACCGCAATCTGACTTCAGTTTCAGTTTGGAATATCTTTATTGCACTTCAGATATGTCCATATGTGCTCCGATCTCTTGTGCAATATTTCCAACATCGTCCAGCAAATAACCCTACCAGTTCCATGTTGATTGATAAGCTTACTAATATACCTGTTGTGCTGTTTTTTTTTTGGCCACTTCAATCTTCAGTAACAACTTCTGCATTCAAGCAGTTGACGTTAATTTGTTTAAATGGAAATCCTATTTGCGGCCACACTCTATCGGGGAGTTCAGAATGTCAGCTCTATCCATTGGCTGACCCCTGATATGGTGGCAGAGCCAGCCAGCCTGTCTGCTTTCTCATTGCTAACGACACCCATGTGCTCCGGAACGAAGATAAGTGTAATTCTGAAAATTGTTGACGCTTTTAGTGATTCAGTCCATTTCCTGAGCACCGAACCAGTTTCTACCTTTCGTATCATACTCAATGAATCGGGATTTGATGACATGTATTTAGTTGCTTATTGGCTCTATGACGGCCCCTACCCTTTGGCCGCGATCAAGTGAGTAGTACACTTTGATCTTCACCAAAATGCCGAGAATCGACTGAAGAAGTAATTTCCAAAGTTTATTTTGGTGGCAATTGTTGTGCTGTCTTACAATGTGTAACAGAATAATTATTTCATTGTTATGGTAGTTGAATCCAGAAATCTAAAGTTGTCTGTTTTTTCTTTGCAAGTCTTTGTTGATTTTACTTCTGGGCTCTGTGGCTATGTGGTTAACCCTTGCCTTGCGAGTCGATGGTTCGAATCCGGACCGCGCCGTTCTCTTCACAAGTGCATTTTTTCCAGAGATCCCTAGGATTGTTGCCGGAGCTACGGAGTTTGTGCAATACTCTCGGCAGGTGGTGTGCCATTTCTGCCGAGAGAGACCGAGCCATATGTGGTAAAACCCGGTACAATGAAGTCAATCCTTCGGCTTTAACCCATCACCCCTTCCCATCCCCTTCCGATCGGCTTAACAAGCAATATCATCTGCAAAATCCAAATCTTTCAGTTGAATATTTTCTACTCAGTCGATAACAGTTTCCACCATGCAACATTTTCTCATCACACAGCCAATGGTAAGTCGAAACAATAACGGAGTTATAATACAACTTTTCTGTACTCCGGTTTCAACCATAAACTAGTATTTTTGGACATCGTCAGTGCGGACTGCACACTGTGAACCATCCCACAGGTTTTTGGTGTTTGTTTTCAGTCATTACTGACTTGAGCGGAAAATCATAACGACGGAGATGAGGTGTCTTAGAAGAGCTGCAGGTGTGACAATAAGAGACAAAATTAGAAATTAATAAATCAGAAGAAGACTGGATGTGAAACCAGTCATGCAATTCCTAACAGAACAACATATTAAATGGTTTGGGCACCTGACAAGATTGCCCTGGTATCGTCTACCCACAGAGAGCCACACAGAAAAAGTATAACGAGTACAGAGCAAGAGGAAGACCACGCAAAAAATGGAGAGACGGCATCAACAAATACAGCCTTAAGAAAATGAATAACAGCTGACAAAGTGCATTAGAATAAGCACACACAGGTCACTGCACGCTCCCCCTCACCCAACACTTCTATAAAGAAGTAAATGGTGGAAGAGAAAAAGAGACTGACATCACAGCTCATAATGGACAACAGACTTACAAAATGTAGACAATTGCTACGAGGTTGGACTACAGGACTCGTATCCTTTGCTTGTGGATTACAGATTGAAATGTTTGCACTTTGATTACAAGCATCTCTGAAATCAGAACAAGGTTCGCCTGACTGGCGAAGAATACTGGTGATGAGGGAAAGCAAGCATTCGCGCAAAAATCAGTCACATATGTCATATTAAACACTATATCTACGTCTGGTGGAGAACTCACGCCTGTATGACGGGGGACACTGATAATAATGAAAGCATGAAATTAGTCAGAGGCACCATACCAGGTACCCTGACTACGTCTGAATTCATAGCGGGCAAACGTAGGAAGAAGAAGAAGATCTACATCTGAATTCATTGAGGGCGAACGTAGAAAAAAAAAGAAAGAAAGCTGTGAAATCCCAGCCCGTCAGAAAGAGTAGTCAGGAGATCCACCAATCTGAAGTCTGAAACACAAATATTTCTGTCCACGTTTCCCAGCGCCATACAATAATGATAAATTTATATAGCCCAGAAAACAAAGAGTGCAAATTGGGACTTCCCCTGGGACTGACAACAAACATCATGCGCGTGCAACTAGAAAACACACATCAAACCATTTAGATACTCGTGTACAGCAGTGCTGTCTAACGTTTTTATATATCAGTGCGCATTTGTAGGCGCGTGCGCTATGTAGCAATTGTAATAATAACAACGCTAACAATAATAATAATAAAGAAATATTAACCCTTCCGCCCTTCTAAGCTGATATACAAGCTCGCAGTACTTTTATTTAGAGGACACATAGACAATTTACTGGCTAGTTCAGTATTAATTACAATATAAATACGTCTGGTGGTAAAAAAGAAATTACGGAATGAATGGGTTAATAGTAACATTAATGAATTTAAAAAATAACATTCAAAAACAGTAGCAATTAAAATAAAATTTCTAAAAATGTTCAGCGTCTGCAAAATTACATTGCAGACCCTCGCCGGTGTTACAGAGTTCGTGCACTGCAGCTGAATCTTCATGTATTAGAAAGAGATCAAAACGCACATGCTTGTTCACCGAAGTGCAATGATGATAGTTAAATCAATATTTTCATTATCTTTGTCTTACGAAAACATATTTAGTTATTATGAAAAATATGAAATATGTTATTAAAAATACTTTTCCTTTGAAATTCTGATTAGCTTTAAAGGTAAAATAGAGCGCCAACGATGTATCACACGGATGCTTTAGCGCCCGCCACGTTGGACAGCACTGGTGTACAGAATAATTTTTAAGTATTGCGTGAGTATTGCGTTAAGTATTGCGTTAAGTATTGCGTTAAGTATATAAACAAACTAGTAAGGGAAGCCATGTGAACATAGATAATGAAAATATTGATTAAACTATCATCATTGCACTTCGGTGAACAAGCGTGTGCGTTCTGATCTTTTTGTAACACAGGAAGATTCAGTTGCAGTCCACGAACTCTGTAACACCGGCGAGGAATGTAATTTTGCAGACTTTGAACATTTAAAGAAACGTTTTTTTAATTGCTACTCATTATTTTGCACATACAACAGTTTTTCAGCCTACTCATAGATTTTACACATACAACAGTTCTCCAGCCTACTCATAGATTTTGCACGTACAACAGTTCTCCAGCTTACTCATAGATTTTGCACGTACAACAGTTCTTCAGTCTACTCATAGATTTTGCACGTACAACAGTTCTTCAGTCTACTCATAGATTTTGCACGTACAACAGTTCTTCAGTCTACTCATAGATTTTGCACGTACAACAGTTCTCCAGCTTATCTGGGTTGTGCGTCTGCAAACTGTGCCTCCCCGTTTTGAAAATAACCAGACGGGCGAGCCAGTCAGCGAACGCGGTTCCCCAGTGTCGATAACCAATTGCGTGCATAGTCTCTAACGGCTGCGCGTGCCTCTTCGCTTTTTCACGCGAACGAGGCTCCCAGCGAATAAGGGACAAGGTAGCGTCTGCTATTAAAACTCGCTCGCTCGCGAGCGCGGTCTTATTGTTGGTGTGTGTGTGTCCGTATATCGGAGTTTCTCGGTCGCGATGTGATGCAGTCAGTCTAAAATTTTAAACGCTCGACGGTGGTCTCGTTAAAGGCCCGGCTCTCGCAACGAGCTTGTGGGTCCGCAGGTAGAAACATGGTGTCGTTCTTTGCTTGGCGAGGCGCAAGTCTTGCCAGCAAATCTGTGGGAAGCGAGCGCTCGGTCGTTTCGCTTCAATTTCGCATTTTCGCCGGGGACGTCGGGATCCGCTCTGCACAGAGCGCTGTCTCCCTACCCCGAGCATTGTCAGTCCAGTCTCGTCCATGACAGCTATCTGGTTGATCCTGCCAGTAGTCATATGCTTGTCTCAAAGATTAAGCCATGCATGTCTAAGTTCACACTGTCTCACGGTGAAACCGCGAATGGCTCATTAAATCAGTCGAGGTTCAATGGATGAGAGGTGCATCCAGTGACCAAACGTATGCCCACGTAGGGCGAAGCTCGAAGCCCTGAGGAGGGGCAAACATTGCCAGCCCATCGGCAAGAATAAATAAAACAGGACCGTAACGAATAAAAGTCTACCCTCGTGTCGGTACGAGAGAAGATTGCGGCTGACCCCGCATCGGTGGCCTAGTGCAGATACATGTACTGGGCAAGGTTTGCCGAGCGCAAAAGAACAAGTTGCGTTTTAGTGCATAACGAAACTACCCGCCCTGGGAAAACCGTGCAAGGTACTGTGCGATTAAAATTAACACCCCGGAAGAACTAAGGTTGGAGATACCTAAGGGAACTGCCAGCCTTGGGGCAACCGGGCAAGGTTCGATTGCAGTCGTAACTAACATCCCCGGAATAACTGGAGCGGGTGATGGTGGCGGGCGCAAAATCCTCAGTTGCGTTGATAGCGCCGACTGAAACGACCCTCTACATTGTTTGTACTAGGTCCCATGCCGATGCCTTTCGAGGTTAATTGCAAATTACCACGTACCAACGGGCGTCTAGAAAAGGCTGAGAATGTTCCTTCTCGGGATCAAACTAAAAAATGTACGGTAAAGCAAGGCCGACAATGTACCGATCAGACAGGAAGTCCGGGTCCTGAACATTGGCGAATGCCGATACTTTACACGGTGTTTTATACGAGTAAGACGCCGTCCGAGGACAAGCTGACAAGCCCGAGAAATATTTCTCAGTCAGAACGGGTAAAGCAGCGTAACTCACTGTCTTGGCGTAGATCACAAAGTCCAAATATACGGCAAAGTTGATCGAAAAGGCGTAGATCCGAAAGGATCGTACCTAGGGAACGTTCACCCTAGTAAATCAAAAGCTGGCTGAAACCGGACGGCCGGGCCTAGTCACCATGGGCGCACAATCGTCCGACGTAGATCACTCCGTTCTTGCCAGTGGACCAATTATACATCACAATAAGAATGATCAAATTGGCCGTGAAGAACGATCGCAGAAGAAGAAGAAGTTCTCCAGCTTACTCATAGATTTTGCACGTACAACAGTTCTCCAGCTTACTCATATATTTTGAACGGTCCATTGTTATTTTACGTGCTCAGCTTGAATACCGGTAAATGTTTGAGCATCCGTCTCCAATATAACTAGGAACTCAAATCCGTCTCCAATATAACTAGGAACTCAAATCCGTCTCCAATATAACTAGGAACTCAAATCCGTCTCCAATATAACTAGGAACTCAAATCCGTCTCCAATATAACTAGGAACTCAAATCCGTCTCCAATATAACTAGGAACTCAAATCTCACCTACACTGAGATTAGCGATCTAAAAATGGTTCTCGTGCTCCCCACGGGACAAGAACCGAGTACTTTTGGAGCATGGGACGAGCATTGTGCCCTAATACCCTCTTTTTATCTTTCACCCCCTCCCTCGGTTAAGAATGAAAGATAATTGTTGGAAAATATCAATAGAGAAATAAAATACATCTATTTTGATGGATTCTAGACGAGACTGAAAATGTAGCCTAACACTCTCTACATTAGTGTCATGTAGTATTACGTAAGGTACAAGGTTGGTCTAATGGCCGACTATAAAGTACCTTGGCTGGAGGTAACTACGAAAGTAAGGGGAAAAAAAGTGCTAACATGGGAAGCAGGCCAATAACTTCAGTAAACGTGAGTCCTGCTTGGCTAATATGAATTCCAGACCCCACAAGACATAGACAAGTCAGAATCCAATGACATGCGGTTAGTGGCCTGGCAGCCAAGAGTGTCACATTGTAAGTATGGCCGACATAGGTATTTCCAGAAGGTTAGGTACGGGAGAGAAGAGGTATGTGTATATGAGTATATCTATGTCGGAGCTGGACACTAGATTGTGTAACTCATTGTTCATTTGAGGATCATCCTCATCGCACATTGAACATGTCCATAATTGTTCCGATCTCCTCACAAGCATGTATTTCAGTGTGCTTAGCTAATAACTCACTTTCTGTGTTGATTGATGTATCTACTGGGGTTTCTCTCGTGGTTTTCCCGTCTTGCCGTACCTATCGGTATGAACAACTTGCGCAACCGAGATAGAGAATACCCTTTATCTTCTTCGTTGAAATCTTCAGTGTTGATGATGTCGTTTTTCTCCATAGAAGACCCATTCTCGATCGTAGCATTGCTCGCCAGTGCATTCTCTCTTTCATTGCTCTTCACTCCAGCATAACCTGGGATAAACATGAAGGTAAATGTCTGGATTGTCGAATTTTGAATTAATTGCACCCATGCCTTCGTACATAACCGGCCTTGATCTTCTGTATCATGCTCATAGAGTCACTGAACATGCATGCATGGGTGAATGTTTGCGTCCGTAGCCACTCCATGGATTTTATCACCGCCATGACCTCCATAGTAATTCTGCTGGTAGTTGCCGCATATGCGCCACTTGCCTCTTTGATTACTTTTCCTTTAGCTCTAGCCGCAAAGGCCAATGCACTCCTTATGTAACTCACATGTAGGGAACAAAGAAAACTCGACCACTGCTCGCCGAAGTCTGATACATACTGGAAGTCCCGAGAGCAGCATGGACATATACAGAATCCAATGTCATAGGGCTAGAGCAGTGGGGAAAGTAGTGTAAAGGAAGCGACCCCGCTGGGTATGAGAGAGGAGCTGTATTCAGGCGGAGAAAAGAAATAGTAGGGCATAGTAAGGGGGTGTAGACAGATGTAAGAACAGAGGGGTGGTAGAGTGGGACATGGATGTCACCGAGTGTGAAACGACTGGTTGGGTCGGGATAATGGGAGTAGGATATAACAGGGAGGTGTCAACGGGGTTTGGAGAGTGGTCACCCGTAAAAGGAGGGAATTATATCCCCTTCTTTTCCATCACATCTTCTCCTTCCTACATTCCTGAGCCCTTCGTTGTTCCATCATCTTCGCCGTTCCATCATTTAAGTCTCAGTATCTTTTCAATTTGTTTGAATATATTTTCTGTATAGATGTGTAAATGGCAATGAGGCAGAACACATCGCTGTCTAACTTTTGTCTTTATGTCAACATGTGGTGAGCAGCTTTTGCCACTTCATATTGTTGCCTCGTGGTCCCCGTATAAGTTGGGAGTCTGTGGCGTAGAGGTTAGGTGTTCGTCTCGTGAGCAGCTTTTGCCACTTCATATTGTTGCCTCGTGGTCCCCGTATAAGTTGGGAGTCTGTGGCGTAGAGGTTAGGTGTTCGTCGGGGAGTCTGTGGCGTAGAGGTTAGGTGTTCGTCGGGGAGTCTGTGGCGTAGAGGTTAGGTGTTCGTCGGGGAGTCTGTGGCGTAGAGGTTAGGTGTTCGTCGGGGAGTCTGTGGCGTAGAGGTTAGGTGTTCGTCGGGGAGTCTGTGGCGTAGAGGTTAGGTGTTCGTCGGGGAGTCTGTGGCGTAGAGGTTAGGTGTTCGTCGGGGAGTCTGTGGCGTAGAGGTTAGGTGTTCGTCGGGGAGTCTGTGGCGTAGAGGTTAGGTGTTCGTCGGGGAGTCTGTGGCGTAGAGGTTAGGTGTTCGTCGGGGAGTCTGTGGCGTAGAGGTTAGGTGTTCGTCTCTCATTCCAAAGGTAGTTAGTTCGCTTCTTCGTGGAGCCATCGGGATATTTTCTCAGAGATCCCTGATCTTAGTGTAAGTGAGATCGAGTTCCTAGTCCTATAGGAGATAGACGATAAAACGTAGGTCCCGTGTTCAATTTGAGCACGTAAAAGAACCCTTGGCAGTTCAAAATCGAGAAGAGCATTCTGGAAAGCCGCTGCCCTGACAAAATTCATTAGAAAAGTTTAAAATAAAATCGCTACAAAATATCTTCACCATTTTCTAAATTACATCGGGACCCTTGCCGGTGCTAAGGAGTTCGTGCATTGCAACTGAGATCTTTCTGTGTAAGAAAGAGATCGAATCACATATGGTAACTCACTGAAGTGCAATGATAGTCCAATCAATCAATCAATCATTATGAGTTAATGCCCACTGTAAACATCCAAATACAGCCGATTTTCGATATGGAGACTCAAGCCTATACTTTCACTTCAACTTCGACAAAACTAATATCAGCATTTCTACAATTTATTAAAAACTGTGTAAATATTTATTTTATTTTTGTTCAGCTTCTGAAGCAAAACAGAGCAATAAATATTTATATTCTACATAATACATCAATGACAACACCAACTCGTCCGTGCAGAAACCACCTTGTATGATTAGGTTTTCACT
Source organism: Arion vulgaris (assembly GCA_020796225.1). NCBI lineage: Eukaryota > Metazoa > Mollusca > Gastropoda > Stylommatophora > Arionidae > Arion > Arion vulgaris. The sequence goes on along the minus strand of CM036772.1, from coordinate 22,976,075 downwards.
ATATTAATAAAAAAAAAGTCACAGCTGTTCAGGCATACCCACATTTTGTATTAACTGACGCTTATTGTGTTTGGAAAGGTTATATAATGAATTATATTGGAGAACATCTGGTGTATCTTATCCAGCAGGCGGTGGGGGGTTGGTATACCGTCTTGTGACCGTGTGGTATTGATGGAAATCGCGAAATGTGGTGTTCCATAAAACCAATTGTGACGTAACATATTTGAAATTCAAAATGGTGGATAACACTTGCAAATCTGGAGGTAAGACTGGACAATGAACATTAGTGGTTAATTTGATAAGTATTGAAAGATTTAATACAAAGGCAACGTGTGTTATGTTTAATTTCACATTTCTGGGGAAAATAGTGAAATAATTACTTATAATTAAGCTGTGCGGTGTGTCAGCGAGCGTTTATTGAAGACGAAATTTAGCAAGTCAGCAGTAGAAAACAAAGCAAGCAGGAAGTGTGTGCTGGACTAAGTTGAATCAAATTAATGGTGAATGTTGACAATCGAGGATTGCTATCGTATGTATCACTTATATCTGCAGCTATGGACATTCTTTTAATAGATATTGTTGTAGAGCTTTTGGTTGCTGTTGTGTGATTTGTCATTAAGAATAACTTTGTATTGATGTTTCTTTTTAAAAGACTAAACGTGTTCCCGCTGCGTTTCTTAATTTAACTTGACTGTGCGATGCCGTCGGTACCGGGTATGCGTCGCAGCGAAGGGGAAATCCGTTGTGTGATCATTGTGTCTCTGAGTGCAAGCAATGTATGGTATTCAGCATCAGTTTTTCAAGGACTCACTGGTTATTCCTGCTGATCTTCAGTGCATATGTTCACTCATAAGTCACCGTACGTTATGTTTTATATGTAAAGAATTTATATACCTACCATCATGCGATTCAGTTGTGACGAGTAAAAGTGCTTGATTTGTTTTTGATCGTAAATTTAGTCTGCCAATCTTATCATTTTTTGTGTGTGATTAGTGATAGTACTCTCACTCAGTACTGGATAGCATGAACACACGATAAGGCTTAGCTTTTAACAAAGAGCGAAAGGTTGAACTGGTCAGTTCCCGCAGTACTAATACATAACCTCATTTGTCAATAAATCAGATTAGAGTAGTAAGTTTAACTTTAGCAAGCTTTAATTAAAGAAAACAAAGTCAAAGTGAATGAATGCTTTGGCTTGATGATATCCTAAAACAAATAATATATCTCAAAATCGCAATCATTTTTACTGAGTAAAAAATTGTTGTCGGACAGTAATGTAGTTAGATGTGATATTAATGTAATAAGAATGTCGTTTTTTAATTTTAAAATAAATTAAAATGTGTCATGCATTGGTTAATTAAATATTGATGACCAATAAATAGTTAAAATAGCATAATAAAAGTACAACCTGATGGTGCGACACAAGAAAGTGTAAATAACTGTCACTCACTGTGAGTGGAGTCTAGTAAATAAGTAGTAATGTGTCTTTGTTTACATACTCCTTGGCATTTTCTTTACTTTTATGTTGAATTGCACCTTTGAATCATCAATTGAATGTTTATATCTATACACTTGGTTAAAGAGAGTATTTAATCTTCCCTATTGAAAGCATGTGGGCGTCTGTGGCGTAGTGGTAGTGAGCTCGATCATAACCCAAGAGTACCTGGTTCAATTGGCTGATAAACAACATACTATACAGAAAAATTACATACTTTGATAACATCAAGTGTCACGATGGCCTGGAAAGAACAATACTAGAGGGCAGGGTCCCAGGACGCAGAGGCAGACCAAGAAGAAGATGGCTACAAGATATTAAAGAAACCATGAACATGACCATCGCGAAGTGGGTGAACTGGCTAGAGACAGAGTGAATTTCAGATGTGCTGCAAAGAGAGCAACGTCCTATAAAGGATACGCACCTTGATGATAATGACCTGGTTCAAACTCTGCAGTGGCAGTTTGGAAGCAAATTTGTTTCTGTGAATCTTTATGAACATTAAAAAAATAGACCTCAGAGTTCAGAAAGCAATGACAAACTATTGAATGTACAGGTAGTGTCTAGAAAATCGATAACTCGTTTACTGTGGTTCATGGCGAGGTCATGTAAGGGATATGAAGCGATTTTCATTTTTTCTTATTGAAAGTATGGGTAAGCTGAGAAGCAACATGTGGCCACACCCAGTCTACCTGCAAACTAAGCTTTGGGGAAACCTGAAGTTGACTGCCAGTTTGTGGTCCACAGTGAATTAAACACATTACCAGGTATCGCAGAAAAAGAAAACACAAAATAACAGCAGCAGAAGGGCAATGGTCATCATTAGGGATATGCTGTTTCAGTTTTCAGATGTATATACATTTGCTACACACACACACACAGGCCGATATATACACACACAATACATATCATAATGGGTGTGGAAGAGTGGCGTGATGGCCACCAACACAACAAAGACTCATTTATTGAAATGTTGTTTGTGTTTTTAAAATCTTGTTTTGTGACTTTTCCTTGCGTGTGTAAAACTAATTTACTTCTTCTCTTCCGCCATTTTCTTCTTTTTAGAATACAGGGAGGGGTAGGGGATATAGTGTGTACATGTGCTTATTCTAAGGCACTTTGTAAGCTGTTATTCATTTTTTAACGCTGTTCTTGATGCTGTTGCTTTATCTTTTGCTTGGTCTTCCTCAACACCAAGGTTTCTGTGAACAGAGATGGCATTTTGAGCTTGATATGGTCTTCAACTGCTTTTGGGGGATTAAAATAGAAACAGTGACCTACAAACACGTGGTGACAGCTTCAGGCAAACGATCTTAATTCTTCTGCCCAATCAGTTATATGAGGACTATCATCATAGCACTCCGGACATGTCCTTAGGTGCTTCGATCTCCGCCTCAACAAATCCAGCAGCCAGCCCAACACATCAGTTTGATGTTGATTAATCAATCTCTTTGCATATTTGGTATGTCATCTCTCAGTCCAGTCAGTGAGTGGACTCACAACCCTGAAACTTCTATGTTCTGAAAGACTCTCCTAATGCATTAAGAATGTCATTTCGGTCCATTGCAGCTCCCTCTGATTTTGTAGCCATGCCAGCCAATCTGTCAGCTTATTCATTACCACTGATCCCTGTCTGTACCAGTACCTCCACCTAGTTTCATCTCACCGTTCCTGTTTTTGCCCAATATAATCCCTAAGAGTAATTACAGGTTTTTTTAAATGATCATAGCAGTTGTTTTGAATCTAGTATAAATAACATAGAGAGTTATGTCTGATTACAAAACTTGAGAACAATTGTGTCAAATATTTGCTGTTGACACTGCTTGCACTGGTTAAGGAGGACCAAAGAATTAACCTGCACAGTGTAGGTAGCAATGAGTCCCTGATTTTGTATATATACCTTACATACCTGAGTGGACATTAAGCTCTAGGTTCTATTTAAATATAATTTTCGTACCTGTAGCTATGTATGCTTTGGTTTGTAATGATGTGAAAGAATGGTTTTAGTACCTAATGTTGCAGTAGGAGTGGTGTATATGTTTGCTTAATTGTGAGAAATTTGATTTGGGTTTTTCTAACCTATGCTTGTTGGAGGATTCATGCTTCGAAAAGTTTAAATCGCAGGAAGCAGTTAGAGGAAATGTCATCCTGCGATGCTTCTACTTCTAACCTCTAAGTAGACAATGAATAAGTATTTGGGACTTTCAGAAAAAACCCAATTACCAAACATGGGATTCGAACTACAAACCTTTATTTCTTACGACACCCAATGCCTAACCCTGCAGATAAGCATCTTTAACCCTTTCGCTGCTACATACTTTCCGAAGGCTGAGCTAAAAATAGCTACTCTTTGTTTCTAGGTCACAAACGTGAATGTACGCCTATAGCAGTGACAGTAGCAATGTATAACGTGTAAACACATCTTTATCCCACAGAGGAGAGATAATAACAGACATGTTAATGCGTCTTTAAAAGTGAATGGGAAAACGTATATATACGTCTTTAGCAGCTAAAGGGTTAAGCTGTCTCTACTAGCAACCAGCTAGCTCTACTAAAAAAAGCTTCATTAAGCTGCGTCTTTCATAAACAGCATCGACTATTGAACACAGAATAGTTAAGTGAGATTCGGTCAAACAGTGGTTGCATAAACACATGTAATAAGCTTTGTATGCTTGTATATTTGAGATGAAACACCATCATACATGCACATAAGTATACATATATAACATACATGCACATAAGTATACACATATAACATATATACACACAAGTATACACATTGGTTATTGGTTATTGGTTACTAAACTGACGTCATTGCACTCCGGGCAGACCCATAGGTGTTCAGTCTCCCCCAACAGATATCAAAGAGTATGCATACTGATGGTTCCTGTGGCTCGCTGATTAAACACACCTCTCACTCTGCATCCAGTTCGACTTGAACAACGGGTAACTCCAAACTGCTTAAATCGCTTGATCGATTCAACATCGATTTTAGTGTCCTCATCCAATAGAGAGTCGTGAAGAGACCGAAGAATATCCCCTTATCCATCTTCAACTCCCCAACAATCGATGCTGTTGATGCAAGCCTGTCCGCTCTCTCATTACCGTAAACACCCGCATGCCCAGGACAGTATATCCACATAAGGCGCTGGAGGTTAGAAACTTCTATAGACGACATCCACTCATACCGAAACCTGCCCTTCTGGATCTTGTGAAGCATCGACTGAGAGTCAGAGACAACAACTGCCCCAGTAAATGAAGTCCCAGAAATCCAATGGAGGGCAGCAGTAACGGCCTCAACCTCCATCCTCATACTAGAAGTAGTTGTCCTGTATGCCCCACTTCGCTCTGCAACAACCCTACCATGCGCATAAGCCAAGAAACCCCAGCCGGATTTCTCACCACATTGAAGTATACACATATAACATACATACACACAAGTATACACATATAACATACATACACATAAGTATACACATATAACATACATACACACAAGTATACACATATAACATACACACACACAAGTATACACATATAACATACATACACACAAGTATACACATATAACATACATACACACAAGTATACACATATAACATACATACACACAAGTATACACATATAACATACATACACACAGGTATACACATATAACATACATACACATACGTATACACATAAAACATACATACACACAAGTATACACATAACATACTTGTACACACCATTCATTCATAGTTAGCTTCAAGTTTATTGTAAGAAGAGAATAAGGAGTTTTAAGAACCAACTCTCTTCTAACCTTTAAGGAAATATGTGGTTCTAATGTCCTAGGGCACTCATGTGTTTGTGGTAATGAGCAAGCAGATATATTTACATCTATAGTCTTGAGTGTTGAATAGGGATATATTTCAGTTGTTCCGTGACTTCTTGTTGGATTACCTCAAAAATCTCTACATCGTTTGAAGGAATCTGAAATTAAACAATTGTTCCATGACTCAACATCTGAGGTGTTAACGATGAGTGCGGTTTAATCAGCAAGCAACATGAACCATCAACATCTGCTGGGGGTAGACTGAGCTCTGTCTGTCTGTAGAAGATTGTTCCACAAACTTCATAATGCAAAGCACATGACTTTGCCATAGAGACCCCTTTGTTGGAGAGAATAAAATCTGTTACTTGTTTTAATTGATGTCTCTCACCTTCTTTCTTGATGTTCTGTTGTAGAAGACACTGTATACAGTGGAGTTTGGTTGCATTCTTTTTAAATGGCAGAATGGCTTCAATCTTTGTTTCTCAATGTATTTCAAGCAATGTTCTGTACCAACTTTCTCTCTTATGCTGATGTTGGTGACTCTGTCTTTCCTGATGTTGTTGCTAACTTTTCATAGGCATCACATTTCACATGTAGTTATTTTAAATTATTTTATTATAAAAATGCGTCAGTTTTAATTAAATAAACAACTCATTGAAGAGAGTTTCATTCCCTATCTTGGCGCCATTATTCAGTGTGTACTATGAAGAAACAAGTGTCTTGTTAATATTAGACCTTTTGCCAGTTTGGCTCAGACACTTGTGAAGTGATCTGGTTCTAAACAGCCGGCAACTAGGCTGGCACCGGGCCCCCTTGCACGCGAATTCATCCAAAAGACAAACGTAGCTGTTTGTGAGCAGCAGTGGATTCTGCTAGAGATTTCTGTGTGTTTACTTTGGCAGTCTGTGAGCTCAAATGCAAATAGAAGTAATCTGTTAGATGCAAGGCTTCCGCATGTTTCACTTGTTCTTTTTTTGTTTGAACATTTAACAAGATTGTATTGGGATAATGATTTTCTCTGTCTGTCTCTTTCTTGCTCTCTCTCTGTATCTCCCTCTCTATCTCTCTCTGTATCTCCCTCTCTGTCTATCTCTTTCTCTGTATTTCCTTTCTTTCATGCGCCATAGTTAGGTAGTTAGTTTGTTCCTTTCGCGCCAAGGCGCACATAGGCAGAGGTTTTAGATCTCCATATGATGCGGTTCTTTGCTAGCAGTTGGAGATCTTGTATGGTTTTACATGCCAATAGTTTACTTTCTTGTAGGATTATTCTTCGAAGAGTGGTCTTAGGTCTTTCAACGCCGGTTGTCAAAAGTAACTATAGCTCTCTGTAACTTAAACAAAATTTTTTTAAGGGTCAAGAATTTACATCATTGCACTGAGCTTTCACTTATTGCTTAGTCCCTCTCTGCAGAAATGACATGCCACCTGCCAAAAGTATTGTACAAAGCATGAACTCTGTAGCATGTGATTCCTGCAACAATCCTAGGGTATCTGGAAAAAAAAAATAAATAACAGGGTTCAAATTTTACCCACAACATTCAGAACAGAAGGCAAACGGCGTAGCCACTTCAACACAGAGACTCTACAGCACACTATCCCTAGTGTTGTTAACAATTCTGTTGTTGAATTTTTTTTGTGTCAGTAGGTTATTTTTTCTTTGTAACATATGTCAGATTGTAATTAAAATCAGACTAATCTAATGGCTAACACTTCACAGTGGTTTCAGCATGACTAAACATTAGATCAAATATGCATTTCACTTGTATGTATTGTCATTGATAGGTTTTCTTCTTCTTCTTTGCGTTTGTTCTTTATGACCAATTTTAATCACTCTTTATGATATGTTTGATCTTCCCAAGAATGTGTATACCTTACACATTAGTTTTTAGGCCCCTAAATGCATAGACTTCTACACGTTTAGGACACATGTATCCGATTTCAGCCAAATCTCCTTAGTCGGCTCTAACGACATGTGTGGCAGGTAACCGTGGTTCATAGAGGGCTAATGATTTTTAACAAAAATTTTATTCTGTGGACAAAGCTGAAGAAAACAGCCCTGGATAGAATTTGGTGGAGTGCAACAGTTGCAGTCCTGTGTTCCACAGAGGACATGAAATTTTGATAACAGAATTATAAACAGATACAATAAACATGATAAACAAAATGGGTGCAACATCAGTACTGAATTTAATCAAGAAGCAACAAATTAAATGTTTCAGCAATATAAACAGATCACCAACAGACCAGACCGTCAGATACAGCAGATACAAAACAAAAGGCTGTCCACACAAAAGGTGGGCCTAAGAGATAACAGAGGCGATGGAAAAACACTGTTTATGAAGCGCACACAAAAGCAATGTTCTAGAAATTTCTTATCCTGACGCTGTGATGCAAAACAGGATTAGAGAAAATAAGGAGAATATAGAAAATTATTGTATCTGTTAGGGCAGTCATGAATTCTAATTATTTTAAATTATTGTATCTGTTAGGGCAGTCATGAATTCTAATTATTTTAAATTATTGTATCTGTTAGGGTAGTCATGAATTCTAATTATTTTAAATTATTGTATCTGTTAGGGTAGTCATGAATTCTAATTATTTTAAATTATTGTATCTGTTAGGGCAGTCATGAATTCTAATTATTTTAAATTATTGTATCTGTTAGGGCAGTCATGAATTCTAATTATTTTAAATTATTGTATCTGTTAGGGCAGTCATGAATTCTAATTATTTTAAATTATTGTATCTGTTAGGGTAGTCATGAATTCTAATTATTTTAAATTATTGTATCTGTTAGGGTAGTCATGAATTCTAATTATTTTAAATTATTGTATCTGTTAGGGCAGTCATGAATTCTAATTATTTTAAATTATTGTATCTGTTAGGGCAGTCATGAATTCTAATTATTTTAAATTTCTTTTTTTTTTTTGTCTGTAGATGCCACAATGATTTGTCACTCAAGACACAGTGCTGACAGTACTTATTGACAGATTAAGTTGCTGTAATATGTCTCGTTGACACATTTCCAAACTTATTTCAAGGATTACAATTTGGATTGGACAATCGTGTAGTTTGTAATTAACAGGAACGGTTTCATTGGCTTCTATATATACATTTGACGTGAATTTCATTATGGCGTCTTTGGATGACTTTATGGAGAATGTGACCTCACAGGACACAAAGCGTCGTGTGCAGGCTCATACAGAGCTAGTTCCATTCCTAAGTGATCCTCGCAGTTCCTTGCAGTGTGCAAGTATTGATGAACTAATTGAAGGATTATCTAATTGGATTAAAAGTAGCAATTTCAAGGTAAGTAGAGAGCATCAGCTGTATGTGTGTTTTATTGTTACATGTGTCTACCTGTATTTTTTTGGTAATAACCAGGTAGGCTATTTAATGGAGTAATAATAATAATGGCTGTCCACCGCAGGCGATGATGACAACAGCCTCAGATGTGAACTGCTGCACCTCTCTGGTGTGTGCGAAGGTACTGTAGAGTCCAATCCTAGAACACAATCCCCTACCACAGGTGGGGGCATACATGATCAAGGTCAGACATGTGAGTGTTGTATGTTCTGTCTTTTCGCGCGGCTCATTCTCTCTCTGCTTCAACGCCACAACGATTCTCAGATATCTGAGTTCCTCTTGTGTTGTTACAGTGCTATATTTGGCGATCTTGCGCAAAGGATTCCCAGCACATGGTGTCTATATCGAAGTATTTCAGAGACACTTTAAGGGTGTCTCTAAAGGCTCCCCTGAATAGCGAGGGACACTGTTGGTTATGAAACCAAGCCTTTATGCAAAAAGTCACCATGGCTATTCCTGAATTCGTAATGGGCGATGAAAAAAAATCCACACACAAGGAAACAATCTTCTTCTTTTTCAAATGCCACATATCGACCACTTGTTAACCATTCTGTGATTTGTATGTGATCCAAGTCTAAGAGTGATTGTTAGTTGTGCCAGTTATGCACTTACAAGTAGACCAGCACATCCGATTTCTGCGACGCTTTTATTTACAGGGTAGCTTCCTAGGCCCCTACCTCAGTCGCTTCTTATGACATGCCTTTAGATTGCACTGCTACTATCCTTTGCCCTCCTACTGGTCTGGCAACACACGGCGGAAACAAACTGATTTCTATTCTATTATTAATCTAGATGGTTTTTGCAATGGAAATTCACAAACTCAATAGAAAATGACTGATTTGGTCGTAAAATATATATATGCTTGTTTGCAGAAATGCAATGATAATTGTTCAATCAATAAATGTTAGCACTGCACGCATGACACATGTATCAGCCGCATGAATAACCGCTTAATGTTTCTGTTAAGATTGATTGATAGGACCATCATCATTGCATTTCAGTTAGTAACCATGTGTGCTCCAATCTCTTTCTTACACAGGAAGATCTCAGCGGCAGTGCACAAACTCCATAGTACTGCCAAGGGTTACATATGTAATTTAGAAGATGATGAAAACATTTAGTAGGAATTTTATTTTTCAATTTCTCTAATGGCTTTTGCCGGGCAGCAACTTTCCAGCCTGCTCTTCTTGATTTTGAACCACCAAATGTTCTTTTACGTGAACAGCTTGAACACGGACCTACATCATTAGTCTTCGATAGAGCTAGGAACTCGATCTCGCCTACACTGAGATCAGGGATTACTGGAAAAATATCCTGATGACTGCTTGAGAGTCCGAACCAGGTATCTTTAGAATGAGAGGCAAGCATCTAACCTCAATGTCACAGAGACCTCATTGTTAAGAGTGTCAGAAGTAGAAGATATACTAAAGCTCACATTTGTATTTGTTAATCCTATAATTCTAGAGGAGCGTCATGCCGAATTAATTAGCATGTGGCTCCCATGCAGGAGACCTGGGTTCAATCCACGGTAAGGTCACAGTTTTTTATGTCGGGCATAAAGAAAAATGTGAGCGTCTGTAGCTCAAACGGTAGTGAGCTCGATCACGAACCCAAGCGGTCCTGGTTCAAACCCCACGGTGGGCAAGTTTGGAAGCAAATTCGTTTCCGTGGGATTTTTACCAAAGGTAAAATAGACCTCACCGTTCAGAAAGCAATGGCAAACTACTGAACGTATAAGTGGTGCCTAGAAAATCAACGACTCATTTACTGTGGTTGATGGCTACGTCCTTTAGGATATGGCACAATTTTCATTTTTCATACAGAAAAAACAGAACCTAAACAGTTTTGCCGCAACTGCACTATCTACGCTACCATTAAATTTCACATGCACGTGTCCCCCACTGTCCTACACAGCCTAAAAAAAGTGATATTACAGGCAGTAATGACCGTTTAAAAAAATATTTGTTTGAATCCTATAAACTTAAATTGTTCTTGGTCTTAATCTTTCTCCTTCAGGTGTCATTAAACGGATTAGAAGTGCTTTGTTTGATGGTTGATAGAATGGGAGAAAATTTCAAACCACATGTGACTGAAGTCCTACCTAAGGTTATAGACAGGCTTGGAGACTCCAAGGACCAGGTTAGGGACATGGCTCAGCAATTGTTGCTGAAACTGATGATGCCAGCATCTACACCACAGGTAAGTTTATCATCATCATCATCAAGTAGCTTGTCCCTTCTGGAACTTCTGGCTCTCATGACAACAGTCCTGAAAAACTCTATTCTGTGCAAGTTGACCGATGACAGCCGTAGTCATTCTTAAATCGTCAATAACATCTTGCACCCATCATCTTCTAGGTCTTCCTCTCATTCTTCTTCCAGGCACCATTCCCTTCAAAATTATCTTCTCTAGGCACTCATGTTTGATGTGTCCGAAATATTTAATTTTCCTTGATGTTATGCTCTTTAATAGCCAACTCTCTTTAATATCAAGTTGTTGCAAAACAGAAGCATTTGTTCTTTTTCTGTCCATGATATTCTAAGTACTCTTCTGTAGCATTTGCATTCAAAGGCATTATTGTTCTCCGCTGCTTTGTCAAAGGTAAGTTGTTAAAGACACCTACAGATAGGTGATATCACCTTCTACATTACAGGTAATCTATTAGAATAGCATTTTTTCTTTTCCCGATCCAGATGCACTTGAGCTTTTCAGCTCTTCGGCTCGGTGCCATGGACATCGTAACCCTTCGGTGCCACGAATACCGTAAATCTGGGGAATCTGTGGCTTTTTCTGCCATCCCGCGAATTGAACCCGCACACACAGAGGGATAGTCACCCGTAGTCCAACACGCTACGAACACGCTGGGCAGACGGGCGAATAAAAGTAACATCATTCATGCCATGTGCAGAACTTTATTCCTTCTGAATTTCGCTCTATCATAGAAGACTATATGTCTTATCTCTAATAGTCTCAAATCATCTATTGCCCTTCTTCCTTTCTTTCGTTCTCTTGATTGTCTATATATTTAATATATTGTCTATTGTATAAACATCTTTTGTATCTCTAACAGATGTCCATGTTTTTTCACTAGGCCAGTGAGTTTGCCTCAGTATATCATATTTAGGACAGTCTTGAAGTATGTGCTCTGCAGTCTGATGTACCTGTACACATGTCTGAATTGCCAATCTTCAATTTTGTATTCATGTGGCTGTGGAGTCGATTGTGGCCTGTTCTGAGGCGTAGAATGACAACTTGTTCTAATCTTCTTATATTATAGTAGCCTTGTGTTGGTATTCTTTTTCTTCTTTGAACGCTCCACATCGACCACTTGTTAACCACTCTGTGTGATTTGTATGTGATCTGAGCCTAAGAGCGATTGAACATTGTGCCATTTATGCGCCATTAGTTGGTCAGCACATCTGATTTCTGTGCTGCTTTTTATTTACTAGAGTAGCATCCCTAGGGCATACATCAATCGCCTCTTACGGCATGTATTGTAGGTTGCAGTGGTACTATTCTTTGCTTCCCTTGTGGGCCTCGGCACTACACGGACGGTGTTGGTAGTGATATATATAGTCCTTGTAAATTTCTTTCTATCATAGAAGGCCATACGCCTTACCTCTTTTGTTGTCAAATCATCTTGTATCCTTCTTTACTGTGATCCACTTCTTCTCAGATAACCAGAATGCCTACTTCCATTATTGTGTTTTTCAAACCTTCAAGTCTCTTTATGTGTCTAAAAAATCTTCATTTTCCATAACCCTTTTTTAAAGAATCATTTATCATGTAGATTTCAACGGAGATAAAGGGCATTCTCTACTCGATTGTGAGTTATGCATACCGATAGGTGTTTCAAGATGGGAAAACCATAAGAGAAACTACAGTAGATACATCAACCAACGCAGAACGGGAGTTGTTAGTCTAAACACACTTAAATACATACTTGGGAGGAGATTGAAGCAATTATGGACATGTCCGATGAAGATGTTACTCAAATGAACAGTGAAGAATATATGAACTTGTTCAATGTGCGAGGATGTCGATAATGAGTACTGAACTCTTGTCACTATCTGAATGTATAGCCCGCCTGCTCAGCGTGTTCGTAGCGCTGGACTACGGGTGACTATCCCTCTGTGTGTGCGGGTTTAATTCCGCGGGATGGCAGAAAAGCCACAGATTTCCCAGATTTACGGTGTTCATGGCACCGAACCGAAGGGTTACGATGTCCATGGCACCGAGCCGAGGAGCTGAAAAGCTCAAGTGCTTCTGGATCGGAAAAAAAAAAATCTGAATGTATAAGAAACAAAATTGAAAATTTTAATTTGTAAAACTAACACACAAAATATGCAAGTCATTGCCAATTGAGATCAGAATGAAAGTTATACAGTGCTACATAGAACCAATACTGACATACAGATGCGAGTCATGGACAATAAACAAATAGATTGAAAAATCTCTGAGGGCCACAGAGATGTGATTTAACAGAAGAATGATGAGAATCCCATGGACTACTTAAATGACCAATGTGGAGGTGTTGAATGAGGTCAAGACACAGAGAAAACTTATTGTCAATATAAGAAAGAGGCAGTCATAATTTTTCGAGAATTTGATGAAAATGGAGGTTTAGAACACATTCTAATAACTGATAAAATTGAGAAGAGACGATACAGAGAAAGACAGAGAGAGAAAATTTTGGATAGACTAGACTGACTTCATGGCACGGAATAGTGTCAACATCTGAGATTTGTGGAGATCTATGATCGCCTACGCCAGCTGGTACAGCACCTGATGATGAACACACATTCAATTATTTACATAGGGTCACCTATACCTAGGTTGATAACACTGTGTTAGTGACCACAAGCTGTAGAAGTCCAGGGTTCAAGATGAGTTTGGTCAAAAATGATTGGTGTTTGCATAGTACGCGGTTGGGCTATTACAGAAGACTTATGACCCTTTACTTTGGGATCTAAATTACAAGTACTTCTGAAGCCACAGTAAGACCGAAATGACGAGGGATACAGGTGATGCGAAAAGCAAGCCTTCATGCAAAAATCAGCCAGAGGCACCATGACGACGTCTGAATTCATACCAGGCGGACAAAATAAAATGTATTTATATTTGTTTAAGTAAGTAAAGTCAAAGTAATGAATATTTTTTCTACCTCGAGGTATATATTTAGGTAATACAGTGTTTGACTCATATTTTTCATTAACCGTCAACACACAATAGCTGAAGTGGTCAACATCATGCAGGCCGACTTTACTTCCCAGTGCTTTCCCTGGTACCTAGTTAAGGCTGCGTCGACCTGAGAGCCGTTGCTGTCTGAAAAATATTCCACGTCCACTGTGGAATTGAACCTGAACTTAGTAGTTAGTTTGTTCCTTTCGTGCCAAAGGCGGCACATAGGGCAGAGGTTTTAGATCTCCATGTAATGTGGTTCGTTGCTAGCAGTTGGAGATCTCGTATGGTTTTACATCCAATAGTTTACTTTCCTGTAGGATTGTTCTTCAAGAGTGGTCTTAGGTCTTCCACGTTTTCTTTTCCCAACTGGGACCACATAAGGACTTGTCGATTTAGTCTCTTTTAGTATGATCTAAGAACATGACCTAAATATTTCCACCATCGTTTCCTTATAATATTTGATACAGGTTGTTACTGTGTTCTATCTCTCACTGCGTTGTTTGAAACAAAATCACTCCATTTTACTTTTAATAATTTTCGAGACATTTATTCTCAAAGCTGTCCAGTTTCTTATCCATTTTCTTTGTTGATTTCCAACTTTCACAACCGTAGGTCAGTACAGGAATCACACATGACCTAAACAGTTTAACTTTTGTACATATACTCAGGTCTTGAGATTGCCAGATATTTGTTAGCTTAGTGAAGGCACTAACTGCTATAGTAATACAAGAGTTTATTTCTTTCATCGTGTCTCCGTTGTTTGACACTTTACTACCCAAATATGTAAAATGTTTAACTTTCTTCAGTGTTTGGCCATTAATTACGATGTTTTCTGTCGAGTTTGTGAGGTCCATAATTTTGATCTTGGCAGAATTAATCTGAAGAACCTGGACTACTAGCCTAAGAAGCAAGTACATTAACAATTATTCTACTGCAGCTCCCACTTGTATAAATACATTGTTACTTATAGTTGTAGTGGTCAAGGAGAGAACGTGAATGAATGGACTTTGTTTTCACATATGAACATAGCCACCATTGATATCATTTTAAAACTATTGTTTTTTCTTCTTCTGAAAATCCTAGTATGTGTTTGATCGGTTGGGTCCAGCAATGCAACACAAAGTTTGGCATGTGAAAGAAGGAGTCCTAGTCACGCTGCAGAAGACAGTCAACAGGTAGTTAATTGTACTTCAAATCTAGTTGGAATTGGTATTACTACTACCATCATCATCAAATAGCTTGTCCTGAGCAAAACTTTGCCACTCACACAGTTTTTTTTAACTCTCCCTCTCTCTCATAGGCCCGATGTCCTGCCTATGCAGCCGTCGCTCAGATCATCATTTACAATTTACATCTTCTCAGTGGTCTTGCTTTTTGCTGGGATGTCTCCTTCCACTTTATATGTCCAAAATACTGAAATTTTCTCATTTGTATTTATTGGTATTACTATACTTGTGGTAAATGTTTTGGCCAAATGTGGTAGCAAAACAAGAACATTTAAAGGAAACAAATTGTGCATCATTTGATACCATCATTAATTTGTGGTACCAGAGCCAAACATGGACAATGAACAAAGTGCAGTCGAAAAAAATAACTACTTGTGAAATGCGGTGCATGCGAAAAGTTACCAATAAGACTAGAAAAGACAGAGTCATCAACATCAGCATAAGAAAGTTGATAGAGAACCTTGCTTGAATTATATTGATAATAAAATAAAGAATGAAGTGGTTTGTCCACTTAATAAGAATGTATCCAAACTCCACAGTTTACAGAGTCTTCTACAGCAAAACACCAGGAAAGAAGGCGAGAGGGAGCCCATGAAAAAGATGGTTAGATGGTATAGCAAAATCCTGTTTAAAGAGTAAAAATTACTATCACCCAAGCCACCAGAACAGTGCAAGATAAAAACAGAAAACCACGACACTGGTCAACAACTCGGTAGCAGTGTGACGACAAAAGAAGAAAGACTAAAAGTGGAAGATGGAGGTGGATTGAGCTTGTATGTTGTATGCCAGTGGAGACATTAGCTAAGACAATTCTCTGATAGACAGTGGATGGGAAAAGAACGGTGCAAAGAGAGTGGAAAATTGTGGCCTGACATGGGAAACATTTCATAGAAAGGTGGAAGAACGGCAACAATGGAAATGTTTGTGGAAGTCTTATGTGTCATACGGGACGAGTAAAAGAATATGGCTATAAAGATTCATACTACTATTGCGTTGGCCAAATGGATTATGCGAGAGATCCGGGTTCAACTCCGGAAAGGCCAGTGAGTTTTTATCTGTTGGGGGTGTAACGAAAAATCCTAGCCTGAATAGTTTCACAGCGACTGCACTAGCCATGCAGATATTCAGTTCCTCAGTCTCATGTTCCCCCTATCCTACACCGTCCCAAAAGCGGTATTACAGGCAGTAACGGCTCCTATTGCTACCATAGGTACTCAGTCCCTCTAGGTCTACAAGGTGTGTTCTGCGGCTGGCTCTACGTCCAGTAGAGTTGGGGTCGGCTAGTCTTTCTTAGTGGATTTGTATCATGTCCACATTCTGTGAACATAACTTCTCATATCTTCATGGACTTCTATCGGATTTACATTCTGAAGATTCTTTTTTAGTAGACATTTCTTATTCTACTTTTTCCTTCATATTTTAGATTTCGTTTTCACTTTATTTGTCTTCTTGCGCTGATGAAGGCCTTTTGGTCAATACATTAATTTGTTTGATTTTCTTGTGTATTTGCTTGTATGCTGTACTGTTTTTGTATTTATTATTCTAAATTTGTTAACTTGTTTAATCATATCTATTCATCATTAGTTTAGTCGTTGGATCATCATCACTGCACATAGTACCAATTAGTCCATAAGTGCTCCGAGCTACTCCTCAGTATGTCTCTCAGCGTGTGGCAACTAACGACACCAGTTCTAATTTAGTTTAGTCGTTGGATCATCATCACTGCACATAGTACCAATTAGTCCATAAGTGCTCCGATCTCCTCCCAGTATGTCTCTCAGCGTGGCAACTAACACACCAGTTCTAATTTAGTTTAGTCGTTGGATCATCATCACTGCACATAGTACCAATTAGTCCATAAGTGCTCCGATCTCCTCCCCAGTATGTCTCTCAGCATGTGGCAACTAACGACACCAGTTCTAATTTAGTTTAGTCGTTGGATCATCATCACTGCACATAGCACCAATTAGTCCATAAGTGCTCCGATCTCCTCCCCAGTATGTCTCTCAGTGTGTAGCGAATAAGGACACCATTTTTGTGTGTTGATTTACTATTCTTCTTTGGCTACCAGTATAGTGTTCTTGTCTAGCTACACCCCATTTGACTTGAAATTCGTGCAGTTTGATTAGTGTTGTAGATTCACCACTATTACTTGAATCATGTACACATCCTCTCTCTTAGGAATTTCATAATATCAGCCTGGTCCATTGCTCGTCCACTGACATAGCTGCAAGCTTATCGGCGCATTCATTTCTTCTTACACCTGCATGCCCTGGCACACAAATAAAACTGACTTTTATTATTTGTCAAAATGTCCTCCTCACTTGTTTAATCATATCTATTTATCATAATGTCCTCAGATATGGTGCTCGGTGTCTACTTTTATCTAAAATTGTTCCAGATATCTGTAAATTATTAGAAGACCCTAGTCCACAGGTTAGTTATTTTGTATATGCTCATTGTCAAATTTCCTTCATTGATTGATGAAAGTGTCATAATTTATTTGATAAATTGATTTGAATTAATTGCAAAAATTGTCTTTATTTATTGCTAAAATTGATTTAATTTATTGTTAAATTTGTAAAGGAAATATAAAGTGGTAGACAAATAACCAAGACAAATTGAGAAGGCCGATCGGAAGCATTGCTAGACAGACCTTGTTTTGGAACCCACAGGGAAAGGAGGTGGGGAAAGCCTAGAAATACTTGGAGAAGAGAGCTGGAGACTGATATTAATTGGAAGGGATCGCAAGAGAGTAAGGGCTGGAAATAAGTTTGTTGAAGACCTGTGCTCCATTGGGAGTTGAAAGGTGAAGAAGAAGACAAATAGCCAGTATGCTTGAGTATACTCCCTCCTATGAGAGTTTGAGGTTGTGGTGGAGGGGAGGCTGGTGTGCTCCAATGATAGGGTGGGCTAGGATTGCAGGAACTTATATTCCTGGCAGTGTCACCCAGGCTGGACAGGTCACTGAAGAGGGAAAAGATTAAACATGGCTTCCTGGTCCTCCTAGTTGAGGGTTTGACTTGGAACTAACAATCCCATCCAGTAAAAAAATATGTGTTATGGAAACAGCAATGATAAAGGAAAGCATGGAAGACCCAGAATGACCCAAAGAAGAATAGTAGAACAGGAACTTAAATCACAGCTGGAATAAAATACAGATGCAGACAAAAACAGATAAGAATGGTGCGCATTTGTTGCTGTCCTTAGTGCAAAGGATTTCATATGTTAGAGATCCAATAGATGCCATAAATTACCTTACAAGACAAGTAATTATTTTCTGCCTTAGAACTCAGCACATGGCCCTGTATGCTCACCTACATTGCATCCAACCAAAGATTGCCCCACAATGTCATCTGTGTGATCATTCACAAGAAACTGTTGCACATGATCTCTTCCAGTGCCCTGTACTCAGTGACCTATGCCGCAAGTATCTACTCCCATATCCTAAAGTTGAAAACACTCTCTATGCTAACACACCACAACTCAGACAGAATTGTAAATTCACTGCCATGGCCTCAAGTCAAAGGGCAAATTCTCAGATGACTGCTGGATCGGAAAACTAAACACAGGCCAGAGAGAGATATAATAATTCTTGTACCGTTATACGTTACATAGTAATTTCTCTATCCTGGGCAACTCGCTCAATCTCTTCCATGGAATTGAGACTGATATTTCTTGCCTCTCTGAGCAAAGTTTGTTTCAGGATCTTCCTAGGACGTCCTTTCTTTCTTGAACGCTTTGCATCACATTTCAATGCCTGCTTTGGTATTCTTTGATCATTTCTTCTCAAAGTATGTCCAACATATCTCCATCTTCTCCCTCTTATAACAGTTGTTACTAATGGTTGACCAAACCTTTCTTTGATTTCATCGCTTCTACTGAAATCATCGAATTTTATGTTCATTATTTTTCGCAGACATCTATTTTCAAATGCATTCAACTTTCTTTCTATATCTTTAGTCATTTTCTAACTCTCGCTGGCATATGTTAGAATTGATGCAACATTTGAATTGAAAATTCGTAATTTAGTTTTAATACAATATAACTTGAAGGTCCATATTTTATTTAGACTTTTAAAAGCTGATGTCGCTTTGACAATTTGTTTCATAATTTCTTTTTTAACATTTCCTGTGCAAGTTAAAATTACTACCTAAATAGACATTTGTTTCACTTATTTGATTAAATGTGATCACATTTTTGTCTTTGCTTTCAATGTTTGGACAAATTTTCTTAATACCTTTCTTATATGCAGGTACGGGAAGCTGCAGTAAATTCCATAGTGGAAATATATCGTCATGTCGGAGAGAAAGTTAGAGGTGATCTGAAAAGTAAAGGATTACCACAGCAAAGGTGAGTAGAACTGGAATTAAGAATTTGCTTTGCAAGCACTGTTTTATTTCTTCTTTTCCCTAATCCTGGTTTGAGACTACTAGAACGGACTTTTGTGTGCACTTCATGAACATTGTTTTTAGTCACTTGTTATCTCTTGAGGTCCACCTTTTGCATGGACGGCCTTTTGCTTTGTATCCACTGTATCTGAGTAACATTGCTCTTTGAGGAACACTGTCTCCATGATCGCTCACGCCAGCTGGCTCCTGATGATGATATTGCAAATAATAAACCTATTTATCACTCGTTGTTTTCCTCTTTTATTAGTTAAGTCACCCAAACATCTCATTGAAAGCTAAACAACAGATGATCAACAGCATTTTCATGCCTTTTTTGTGTTGCCAGAGCCAAACATGGGCAATGAGCAAAATACACTCGCAAAAATTAACTACATGTGAAATGCGATGCATGCGAAAAGTTGCCAACAACATCAGAAAAGACAAGAGTCACCAATGTCAGCATAAGAAAGAAAGTTGGGGCAGAACCTTGCTTGAATTACATTGAGAAACAAGAAATAAAGTATTTCTGCGACTTAATAAGAATGTAACCAAACACCAAAGTATACAATCTCTTCTACAACAAAACATCAGGAAAGAAAGTGAGAGGAAGACCATGAAAAAAAGTAGTTAGATGGCTTAGCAGTATCCTGTCAAAAAAGCAAAAATAACTATCATCCAAGCCACTAGAACAATGCAGGATAAAAACAGAAAACGATGACACCGGGCAACAACACAGCAGCAGTCTGATGACAAAAGAAGAAAAATAAATTTTCCTGCTCAAATTTGCTAGAGAATTTGTATGTTTCTACTGACAATTTCTTCTATAGTGCTATTACTTAAACTATGCTTAATGTTTGTGGTTTTCATTCATCTGCTGTCAACTCAGGCGGAAGTCATGATGCCTGGTATTGCGCTTCTGACTGAGTTTTGCATGAGGATCGCTTACCATTCTACTAGTGTCCCTCGCCATGCGGTGAGTCTTCACCATCTTCAGAGGTAAAAAGAAAAAAGAAGGAACCCTTTCATACCTTGTGGTATATAGGGCAAACAATGTTAGGCCTGTACTGCTTCATTGACCGTTGGCACACAATGGGTGATGTGGTCAGCATCACACCGGCCGCCTTTACTTTCCCAGAGCATGTCTGGTACCCAGTTGAGGCTGGGTCGACCTGAGAGCCGTTGAGGTCTGGAAAAATTCCACGCACACTGTGGGAGTTGAACCTGGACCACCAGCCTTGAGAAGCGAGTTCACTAACAACTACTCTACTGCGGCTCTGTCTTCAGGGGTAGCTCTGCTTAATTGTCTATTGCATTAGTTCTTGGTCTTCCATTGCCTTGTTTAACATGCTCTCATTCTTCTATAACTTTCCATCTACAGATTGAATTATTTGTATGCAAAATTTGATGAGGTCAAGGCATCAGGCAACATGTTGCCAACTGCAGATCTTGGTGAGTACATGCTTGTCAGTCATGATGAAGTTTGTTTCTTGGGGCAATTTGCCATCTATTCCAGATTTAGAGAATTAATTTTAGTAGAACAGTTATTGTGTCCATTCAGGCATAATCATGGCATCTCTGACTGATTTTTGCTTGATAACTTGCTTTCCTTATCACTGGTGTCCCTTGCAATTCAGGAGAGCCTTACTCAGACCTCGGAGGTACTTGTAATTTAGATCCCCATGTAAAGGGTCTCCTGTATTCCAACCGAGTACTGTGTGCACTCCGATGATTTTTGGCCATGCTGGTTTCAAATCACGGAATTTCCATTTCTACTAATAATATGGGTTACCAATAAGGTTTTATGAACATATAAACCTGCATCTTATGAGTTCTAGGAGAATAAGGAATTTTAAGAACTCCAGGGGAAGCTCCGGAGCCAAAGAATATGATAAAAAAATAGACAGTAAACAAATATTAGTGGCTTTCCGGAACAAATAACCACCAAACACAGGATTTGAAACACACATCTTTATTTCTTAGCATCCATTGCCTAGCCCTTCAGATGAACGTTTTTAAGTACATAACCAGTTAGCTCTTCCAAAAAAAGAGCTTCACTAAGTCATGTCTTTTATCTTCTTCGAACGCTCCATATCGAGGTTAAACCACGCTTTGTGATTTGTATGTGATCTGAGCCTAAGCGTGATTGTATGTTGTGCCAGTTATATGCCTACAAGCAGGCCAGCACGTCCGATTTCTGTGATGCTTTTTATTTACTAGGTTAGCTTCCCCAGACTCCTACCTCTGTTGCATCTTACGACATGCCTTGTAGATCGCAGTGTTGCTATTCTTTGCTACCCTTGCGGTCCCGCAACACACTGGTGATGTCTTTTATAAACTGCGTTGACTATAGAACACAGAATAGTCAGATTAGATCTAGCAATGTTTGCACAAACACATGCAATACACTTTTTATGTTTGTATATTTGAGACGAGTTCAAGTTAATTGTAACAAGAGAATAAGAAGTTTTAAGAACCCACCGGTTCCAAACCGGTGTGGAAGCACCGGAGCCGCCCGAGCGGTTACCGGGCCCAAATTTGGGGTGTAAAGAATAGAACCACTGTTACCTGCCACTCATGTCGTAAGAGGCGACTAAGGAGGTTTGGCTGAAATCGATGCATGTGTCCTAAACGTGTAGAAGTCTATGCGTTTAGGGCCTACCAAACCAATGTGCAACGTATACATGTTCTTGGCAAAGATCAAATATATCACAAAGAGTGATTAAAATTGGTCGTAAGAACGAACACAAAGAAGAAGGAGCACCGGAGCCAATGAATATAATCAGTATGTAGAAAGTCAACAAGTATTTGTTATTGATTGCTTATTTGATGATGGGACCATTATCATTACACTTCGGTGAGTAACCATGTGTGCTTCAATCTCTTTCTTACACAGAGAGATCTTGGAGCAGTGCTCGGGACTCCGCATCACAGGCGGGGGTACCTGATGTAATTTTGAAGATGGAAATTTTGTTGAAAATTTATTTTAATCTTTGTTTTTGATAAATTGGCTGTACAGCGGCTTTGCTGCCTACTCTTATCTAATTTCAACTTTTGAATATCCAGTGGTTCTTCTAAGTCCTCAACTTGAACACGAGAACTCTGTTTTATCGTCCATCTCTGATAGAACTAGGAACTCGATCTCGCCTACATTGAAATCAGGGATCTCTGGAAAAATATCCTGATTGCTGCACATGGGAAACAAACAGAATAACTTTAGAACTAAAGGCAAGCACCTTAACTCTACACCACAGAGAACCCAAAGTATTAGTTATAGTGTACTACAAAGCAACATGGTGTGTGATGTAATTGGTCCTAGAGAAGACCATCAGAGTTAACTCATGCTTTGGTCAACGTCTAATCGAAGTGACTAGTTGTGAATGAGATCAGTTTTACACCATAATAGTAATTCTTATTATTATTTTAACTCTCCTTGAAGCATAAGGTACCAACAAATGTCCTCCAACCAGATTTTTCTTGAGCAAGTCAGCGTAAAAATAGTAATACATCTAAAAAAGCAATTTGGGGGAGAGGGATTAGGAAAAGAAAACTATGGACATCCTTAGCTTTGCGGAACAGTAGTCATCATCTTAGCTCAAGGGTCTAAATCCGAAGGTTTGACTTCATTGCATCGGGTTTTACACATTTTAGACATCTTGATCCCTCTCCACATTATTGGCATGCCATCTGCCGAGAGTATTTTACAAAGCTCAGAATCTGTAGCTCCTGTAGCAATCCTTGGGATCTCTAGAAAAAATGTATTTGTGAACAGAATGCTGCAGTTTAGATTTTAACCCATGACCTTCAGAATGCACTGTGAAGGCTTTATCACTTAACCATAGAGACCCCCACCACACCTCGTCTGTCAGTATCCTAACTGATAGTACTTAGGAAAGGGTCTGAAGTGATCCATATTTGCTAACTTCAGCCAAGCACGGCTCATGATGATAATAATACATAGTAATAGCATTTAGTTTCACTATACAGTACAAGACAGTCGAGAAAAACCCCAGCTTCCTCTAGGGGTTTTTGCAAAAAAACTCCTTGTTTTCATGAATCAAAAATAAATCTCATCATCAGGTGCTGTCTCCACATTGAAGGTTAGTTGCAATGAATCTCCAGCATCCCCTGTCTTTTCCCTTGGTGTTGCACTCTGCCAGACTGTAACCTGTCCATTTCTTAAAGTTTCCCTCCCACTTATCTCTCGGTCTTGCTCTTGCTCTTCGTCCTCAACTTTCCCTCTAGTAAAGATGGCGGCTGTTAACATTGAGCAACGACTGCTTGTCATCCTGTATCAGACACTGGTCCTCTCCACCATTGAATATGCAATGGCCATCCTCACTGTCAGCAAAATGCAAATTGAAAGATTTGAGAGAATACAGAACGAAACTATGCACATCATCCTCGGTTGCACAAGGGATACACCCTGTGTGGCGATGAGGTTTCTCCTGGATTTTCCTACCATGGAGTATAGAGTCAAGATAGCTAGAGTACATGCGTATCTCAAAATAAGTGCCAAAAAGGATCACCCATTGCATGAACATCTCAGCATCAGTGGTGGACATCGGTTAAATCGGGGCAAGTCATGGGTTGGCCGTACCGCAGATACTGTTCAGCTGATATGCGGGCTCAATAATATTGACTATGGAGAAGAATGGATACCGATGCCTCTAATATACTGGAACACTTTTTCAACCATCATTAAATTTGACAAAGGTTGCAGAGAGGAAATCCCGTGGCGTTGAATGCAGACGTCAAAGCCATCATCGATAAAAACTGCAATGCAGACAACGTTGTGATTTACACGGATGGATCGGTAGTTCGCACGAAAAAGTCTGCATGGGCCTTCTCTGCTAGCTCATGTGGCAGAATGGTCAAGGAAGCCAGTGGTGCATTTAGTATGACAACAAGCAGCATGACAATGGAGGTACTGGCGGTGACCAATGCACTACTCTGCCTAGAGTCACAAGACTGCACTCATGCGTGCATTCTGAGTGACATTGAGTATGATCTGAAAGGTGGAGGCCAGTTTGGTGCGCAGGCAATGGACTGAATCACTGCAGGCATCAACAATTTGCAGAATTACACTTGTCTTTGTTCCTGGGCACATGGGTGTCGTTGGCAATGAGAGAGCAGACAGGCTGGCTGGCTTTGCCGCTATATCAGAGGGCCAGCCAATGGACAGAGCTGACATCGTGAACGCCCTCCTAGAGCGTGGCCGCAGAGAAGACCTTCATCTAAATCAATCCACGTCAACTACTAGATAGCGAGAACTGGGTTTGAAGATTGATGTGGCAAGAAAAGAACGGTACAACAGGTATACAAGTAGGCTCATCAATCAAAAATAGAACTGGTACGGTCAGTCGCTGGACGCTGTTGGAGATATTGCAAAGGAGATCGGAGCACCTATGGACATGTCCGAGTGCAATGAAGATATTCCAAACTGAAACTGAAACAAAGATTTTATCATAGTGTCATGTCTTTTTATGTGCCCAAAATACTTTATTTGTCTGAATTGTATTTCTCTTAATAATTGTTTCTTCATGCCTAGTTTTCCTAAAACTTGTTTATTTGTCTGTTTTTTGTCCATGAAACTCTGCCTATTCTTCTATATATCCACATCTCAAATGCATCAATTCTATACACTGGAGATAACTCTTCCTTAGTGTCCATATATAGAATTTATTGGATTGCATCCCTTGATTATCTATCCTCTCCTGTACTATCTGATCATACATTTGCTGATGTTTACCATACTCTCATTATTCTTCACATAAAAAAAAAGTGAAGAACGAATGGAGAAATAAGAACATAGATTAAACAAGTTGAGAAATAGAATATCAAGAACATATAGAGACGTGTGACTGTTGAAAATGATGTACATTCTAAATAGTATAACTAAGTCCCCTTGAAAAAGAGGTCACTAGGATACACCTCTGTTTGGTTAGAGTTGGTCACTGTGTATGCCTGTCTGGCTAGGATGTCACTAGGTGCATGTCCGAGTGGTCACTAGGTACATCTCTGAGAGATCACTAGGTACATGTCCGAGTGGTCACTAGAATACACCTCTGTTTGGTTGGAGTTGATCACTATGTATGCCTGTCTGTCTATGATGTCACTAGATACATGTCAAAGAGATCACTAATAGCCGTCCATCGCAAGCGATGATAACAGTCTTAGACATGTTCTACTGCACCTCTCTGGTGTGTGCGGAGGTGACTGTAAAGTCCAATGCTAGAACACAATTCAAGATGGGGCATACATGATAAAGGCTAGACACGTGAGTGTTGTGTGTTCTGTCTTATCGCGCAGCTCTTTTTCTCTGTGCCTCAGCGACACAATGATTCTCAGCTATGCAGGTTCCTCTTGTGTTGTTACAGCGCCACATGTTGCGATCTTGCGCAAGGGATTACCAGCACGTGGTGTCTATATCGAAGCATTTCAGAGACACCTTAAGAATGTCTTTAAAGTGTTTTTTCTGTCCACCAGGGCCATCTGGGCCCTCTTCTTCGAACGCTCCATATCGACCACTTATTAAGCCGCTCTTTGTGATTTGTATGTGATCCTAGCCTAAGAGCGATTGTACGTTGTGTCAGTTATGCGCCTACAAGTAGGCCAGCACATCCGATCTCTGCGACGCCTTTTTATTTACTAGGTAGCTTTACTAGACCCCTACTTCAGTCGTTCTTACGACATGCCTTGTAGGTCGCAGTGTTACTATTCTTTGCTCTCTTGCGACATGCCTTGTAGGTCGCAGTGTTACTATTCTTTGCTCTCTTGCGACATGCCTTGTAGGTTGCAGTGTTACTATTCTTTGCTCCGCTTGAGGGTCCCGGCAACATTCGGGTGGGAACGTGGGCCAATTCCTTTCCTCACATGTGCGAGCATAGAGTGTGGGAATAAACCCACAACTAGTTTGTGTCAGATTTGACAAGCGAACATTCTATGCATTTCTTTAATCTTTTCCATAGCTGACATAAACACACATACATACGAGCCTGTCTTACCATAGCCGACATAAACACACATACATACGAGCCTGTCTTACCATAGCCGACATATACACACATACATACGGGCCTGTCTTACCATAGCTGACATAAACACACATACATACGAGCCTGTCTTACCATAGCCGACATAAACACACATACATACGAGCCTGTCTTACCATAGCCGACATAAACACACATACATACGGGCCTGTCTTACCATAGCCGACATAAACACACATACATACGGGCCTGTCTTACCATAGCCGACATAAACACACATACATACGGGCCTGTCTTACCATAGCCGACATAAA
This sequence comes from Arion vulgaris, assembly GCA_020796225.1. Classification (NCBI taxonomy): domain Eukaryota; kingdom Metazoa; phylum Mollusca; class Gastropoda; order Stylommatophora; family Arionidae; genus Arion; species Arion vulgaris. Next base: position 22,949,293 of record CM036772.1, on the reverse strand, counting down.
CACACATACATACCAGTCTGTCTTACTATAGCCGACATAAACACACATAAATACGAGCCTGTCTTACTATAGCCGACATAAACACACATAAATACGAGCCTGTCTTACTATAGCCGACATAAACACACATAAATACCAGCCTGTCTTACCATAGCCGACATATACACACATAAATACGAGCCTGTCTTACTATAGCCGACATAAACACACATAAATACCAGCCTGTCTTACCATAGCCGACATATACACACATAAATACGAGCCTGTCTTACTATAGCCGACATAAACACACATAAATACCATTCTTACCATAGCCGACATATACACACATAAATACGAGCCTGTCTTACTATAGCCGACATAAACACACATAAATACCATTCTTACCATAGCCGACATATACACACATAAATACGAGCCTGTCTTACTATAGCCGACATAAACACACATAAATACCATTCTTACCATAGCCGACATATACACACATAAATACGAGCCTGTCTTACTATAGCCGACATAAACACACATAAATACCATTCTTACCATAGCCGACATAAACACACATAAATACCAGCCTGTCTTACTATAGCCAACATAAACACACATAAATACCAGTCTGTCTTACCATAGCCGACATAAACACACATAAATACCAGCCTGTCTTACCATAGCCGACATAAACACACATAAATACGAGCCTGTCTTACTATAGCCGACATAAACACACATAAATACCAGTCTGTCTTACCATAGCCGACATATACACACATAAATACGAGCATATCTAATATAAAAGTGCGGCTAAAATAAAATAAAGAATAACAACACGTTACATAAACAAGTTCAAAAGACAGGTTCAAACAAAATATAATATTATATGACAATGAGGATTTTGAGTGTAGTACACCAACTGTGTAATTAGCAAAATTGTGTAGTGGAATGTATGCGGGGTCATGTTACAGAAGAGGGTAAGATACCATATATAGTAATATAGCGATTTCATAGAACACTTAGACTGGGGTCATCAGTTGAACATGATATTTGTTGTCTTTACATATGTACACATGGGCGTCTATACGTTAAGAACGTGGCCTCCGATAACTTACGGCCGGCGGACTCATGTAAAAATTCTAGGAAATAAGACCACAACCCTCGCGGAACCTCGCATTCCAGTATTGTTGTATAAAGACGAATTCGTTAAAGAAAAAAAGCACAACATACTAAATCAAGGTTATACTATGTTACAAGTTGAGTTTAACAATAAAGAATATAAGTATTATTAACATTTGTCATCAATAAATAATCATGAACTCATAGAATGTAGTAAAATGGCAAACAAAGCTTAGTGTTCTATCAAGCACATACAAAAATCAGCATCCCCCTATTAAACATGAATGTTTAGATTTCCCGTCTGAGCTATTCGGCCTTAAGTTGCCGGGGGCCACGGTTAAGACAAGGGGAGTGATTCCCCACCTTGGAAAATTGGATTTTTGATCAAACAGTTTTGTGCGTTAGTCTTCTGCATAGTAAACTACCTACAACATATTTTTATATTCAATTCTCTCTGTTTCCTTCCCCCTCTCTCACCCCTTGAAAAAAATTATGTGTGCGCTCATGCATATTCATACGTCGTTTGTTCTTCCAACCAGTGTCTGTGTGTGTCCGAGTTTTGAACCCTGACCACTCACTTTCCACCGTCACCAGTTATATGGGTCAAGCTATTTATTATCTTCTGGCATCAAGCTTGGAATGGAACCCTAGGCTTCCAGGTGTTATAATATACAAACCTGTACAATAACAAATGATGTCGCACTTTCGACTCCCAATCTACGTTTTCCCCAAGGCCCTCGCGAATGCTCTTATTGACTGACGTCTTAAGCGGCACTAGTTATTATATTCAGTTGTCGTCAGTCGGGGCACTAGGTAAGAATGCCAAGTAGGTGTAAATAGCTTGAAGCGTCCAGAGGTCACAGTGTGAACATACCTGGAATCGTTGGCTTTTCTTTCATAGTGGAGGTGTTTTTAAGGACAGCTAAATATCACATAGTACTTATATTGTAAACACATGGTTGAATTTTTCTAAATTTTGCAACTTTTTGTGTATGATAATTTCTAAGTTGATTGTGGTTTGGACTTTCTGATGTGAGAAAGTGATGTTGGTGAATGTTTTAGTTGTAGTTTTTTTGTGGTTTAGGAGCGGAGTTAATTAAAATAGTTATTTGATTATGTTATAGTTATTTAATTGTGTTTAAAATCGAGAAGAGCAGGTTGGAAAACCGCTTCGTGGCAAAATTCATTAGAAAAGATTTTTTTTTAATATTTCGACAAAATATCTTCATAATATTCAAAATTACATCGGGGACCCTCGCCGGTGCTACGGTACAGAGTTACATCTGAGATATTCCTGTGTAAGAAAGAGATCGAAGCACATTTGGTTACTCGCCGAAGTGCAATGATGATTGTCCTATCAAATCAATCAATCATTTATTTGACGTTTTGCATGTTTTAATTCCGCATTGTGAAGACGTGTTTTGTGTTTTAATTCTGCATTCTGATGACGTTAAAATATCGTGTTTTAATTTATCGTTGTGATGACGTTTTGCATGTCTTAATTCCTCATTGTTAAGACGTTGACGTCATCTGCCTTTTGCTTTGTATCTATTATATCCGAGTAACAGTGCTCTTTGAGGCGCATTGTCTGTTGGTAATCTACTTATGTGGCAGAACCATTTAATTTGTTGTTTCTTGATAACCTTCAGTTCGGATGTTGTACCCACTTTTTTTTCTGATGTCTTCATTTCTAAATCAGTTTCTTCTTGATACTCCCAGCATTTTGCGTAGACACTTCATCTCTGTCGTGACTAGTTTTATTCTATCGTTTGATGTCAGTGTCCAGGTTTGGCACTGATAGCATAATGTAGGGAGAAAGATTGTGTTGGGCAATGTGCTCTTTTTGTGTTCATAGTGACATGTTTGCATTACAAAATTGACACCATTTGTCCTATGATTTGATTTGATTTATTGCATCTATGTTGGATTTCGCTAGTTAATTCGACCTTTTGTTGAAAAAGTGCTCCCTTGGTATGTAAAGTCATTGACTAGTTTTAATGGATGTTCATTAATGGATATTGGTCATTGTTAATGATTTTATCAAAGCGGTTTTTGAGTGGAATTTCTTATGTACACTAAAGACATTTTTGTACAGTGGTTCTCACACTTCCTAATGCCGCGACCCTTTAACACAGTTCCTCATGTTGTGGTGACCCCAACCATAACATTATTTTCGTTGCTACTTCATAACTGTAATTTTGCTACTGTTATGAGTCTTAATGTAACTATCTGATATGCAGTACGTATTTTTATTGTTACAAATGGAACATAATTATATATTGTGAAATTTTTTTTCTAATTATGATAAATATGTGTTTTCCGATGGTCTTAGGCAACCCTTGTGAAATGGTATTTTCGATACCCCAAAGGAGTCGTGACCCACAGGTTGAGAACCACTGTTTTAGTGGGTCGTACAATGATGATGGGGTACTTCCTTCTTCGAACTTTCCATATCGACCACTTGTTATCCACTCTCCATATCGACCCGTTGTTAACCACTCTCCATATCGACCACTTGTTATCCACTTTCCATATCGACCACTTGTTATCCACTCTCCATATCGACCCGTTGTTAACCACTCTCCATATCGACCACTTGTTATCCACTCTCCATATCGACCCGTTGTTAACCACTCTCCATATCAACCACTTGTTATCCACTCTTTATGATCTGTATATGATCTGAGTTATTTTCCTCTTCTTTAACTCTCCATATCAACCACTTGTTATCCACTCTTTATGATCTGTATATGATCTGAGTTATTTTCCTCTTCTTCAACTCTCCATATCGACCACTTGTTATCCACTCTGTGTGATTTGAAAGTGATCTGAGTATATGAGCGATTGTACGTTGGGCCAGTTATGTGACAGCACATCCGATTTCTGCGATGCTTTTATTTACTATGGTAGCTTCCCTAGGCCTTACATCAGTCGCCTTGTAGGCAGCAGTGGTACTATTCTTTATTCCCTTGCAGGCCCCGGCATCACAGGGCCGGATCTGAATCTAAGGGCAATTGTACATTGTGCCAGTTATACGCTTTTTATTTACTAGGATAGCTTCCCTAGGCCACTACCTCAGTCGCCTCTTACGACACCGACATCCCTTGTAGACCACATTGTTACTATTTTGTGCTCCCCTTGCGAACCCCGGTAACACATGGGTGAGTTCGGGCTAACAATCCAAATCTGGAAGAGTAACTTTTATGTTGCAGAAACTGTACTGATTTTTACGACTTTATGAACAATTTCAGCATTATACTCCAATTCTTTTGATATGTTATCGCATTGTCATCACATCTATTTATAACCATAACGCTGACCTTCAGTTGACCTGTCGTGTTAAGTTTCTTTCCGGTCAATCTCAAAGAAATGTACGCTTAGACCCAGCGCTCTCATTCCAGTAAAAACAAAACCAATATGATAATTATATTTTCCCCTTCACGCTCTCTGGGAGCTTCCAAAGGTGAATGACTTTATTCAGCGAGATGCCCGTCTGCCCAGCGTGTTCGTAACGCGTTGGGCGACGGGTGATAAGCCCTCTGTGAGTGCGGGATAAATTTCGCGGTCTGGCAGAAAAGCCACAGGTTCTCCAGATTTACGGTGTTCGGGGCACCGAACCGAAGGGTTACGATGCCCATGACACCAAGCCGAAGAGCTGAAAGCTCAAGTGCTTCAAGATTGGAGAAAAAAATCAGCGAGATAAAATTGTTAGCTGTCGGGCACTAACATATTAGTTCCGGTGGCGATTTGAAATTTTCTCCCGACATGTCTCACCTTGTTGAATGGGGAAGTCAACTGTAGTGAAATTTAACAGCTATGGTAAATGTACAAGCAAGAGAATATGAACAAGTCGTCTGTTTTAGTTTAGTTCAGTAGTCGAATCATCATCACTGCACGTCGAACCAGTTAGTCCATAGTTGCTCAGATCTCCCCATCAGTATGTCTCTCAGCGTGTGGTGACTAACGACCTCGGTTCTTTGTTGGTTTATATTATTCTTTGGCCATCAGCATTGTGTTCTTGGCTACACCACACTTGACTTGGAATTCTCGCAGTATGGTTAGTGTTGTAGATTCTTCACTCACTATTACTTGGATCATGTACACGTTCTCTCTTCCTTATGGAATTTATTATATCAGCCTGGTCCATTGCTCGCCCGCTTTTTACAGCAGCCATGCCTGCAAGCCTATCGGCGCGTTCACTTCCCCTTACACCTGCACGCCATGACACAAAAATAAAACTGATTTTTGTCAGCTTAGACCTCGCCAGTCGACTGTACTTAAATTTAACGGGTTTGGTAAATGTGCCAGCAATAGAATAGCAACACCATCATTTTAAAAAAAATAGACGATGGAAGTGGATCGGACATGTGTTACGCATGGAGACTAACTCTTCCATGAAAACTGCATTGAGATGGACAACAGAGGATAGACGAAAACACGGAAGAGACAAAACGGCCTGTCACTTCACATTTCTAGTGCCTAGTGTACATCGGGTAGAATAGCCAATTCCTTTTCTCACACGGGGAACGTTGAGTAAGGGCTCGGAGCCACAACTCTCTCGAGTCCAAGTCGATAGACAAACGCTTACACATTACACTAATCCGTCCTGCGCGTAGATAAATAAATAGTCAATTGTGTATCGTCTTTCTCCAGGTGGATGATGGAGTTGGTTGACCACTCTTGCCGTTAAGCGTAGTGGTGGGAGCTTTAATTTGCGTTCTGGTACCAGGTTTGGCGCCCTTGTGTTATATATAAATATATATGTGTGTATGTATATATATATATATATATATATATATATATATATATATATATATATATATATATATATATATATATATATATATATATATATCATCATCATCAGGTGCTGTCTCCACATCGAAGGTTGACTGCAATGAATCTCCAGCATCCTGTCGTTCGCCTTGGTGTTGCACACTGCCAGACTGTAACCTGTCCATTTCTTAAAGTTTCCTCCCACTTATCTCTCGGTCTTCCTCTTGCTCTTCTCCCCTCAACTTTCCCTCTAGTAAATGTTTTATCATGGTGTCATGTCTTTTTATGTGCCCAAAATACTTTACTTGTCTGAATTTTATTTCTCTTAATAATTGTATCTTCATGCCTAGATTTCCTAATACTATATATATATATATATATATATATATATATATATATATATATATATATATATATATATATATATATATATATATATATATATATATATATATATATATATATATATATATATATAAACTAGTTATTTTTAAAAAGGCGGTATCGAACATCTGTTAATAACAAGGGGTAGGTAACGTGTCATCTGTTAGTTCAGGTTGCCTTTATGTCCTCTGACAAGTGTACCTACCACCATCTTTATTAAACAGAGCCATATGAACCCGTCCATGCGCATCGTATACGAGTGGGCGCTACCTCTGTAACAGCTAGTTCCTAAACCCTCTGATACTATAATTAACGTAGTGATATATTTACATTTTATTACACATACGAACATTCATTTTCTTTTGCTGTGAATAAGAATGCGACCGTTTGATCAAGTTTTGGATGTAGTCTATAGAGAGTCGACCAAGCTGAACAGTATTCTCTGGGAACGTCGATCCCCCGTGAAGAATCTGGGTGCATCTTTTTGGAGGGTGGGGATGATATTATTATTGTATCTTAGCGTGAGAGATCAGTTCCAGGGAATGTACATCTTTATCATTTGGTCTCTTTATTATCATGTGCCGTGCCGGCCGGTACTATTTTATTTAAAGGGGTAAGCCACATGTGAGTGCGGTTCAATTCAGGGGCTGGCAGAAAAGCTGCAGGTTCTCCAGATTTACGGTGTTTGTGGTACCGAACCGAAGGGTTACGATGTCTATGGCACCGAGTCGAAGAGCTGAAAGCTCACGTGCTTCTGGATCGGGAAAAAAGATAATTTCAAAGGGGTTTTAAAGTCAAAGGATTGACTTCATTGCACCGGGTTTTACCCCATATGACTCTGTCCCTCTCCGCAGAAGTGGCACACCACCTGCCGATAGTATTGCGCGGTCTCTGGGGGAAAGAAAATTGCACACGTGAACAGAACGGTGCAGTCCGGATTCGAAACCACGACCTTCGTCTAGCAAGGCAACGGATTAGTCACAGAGACCCAGCATTGTATTAGTTTCATACCAAGACCATGCTTCACATCCAAGTAGTGACCGATTGTTGTAGAATACAGTCTGACTAAACCGAGCAGGAAAAGAAGTAGTAAGGCCAAAAAAAACATGCTAGCGATGCCGGAATACACAATCTCTAAGACAGTCAGATTCAAAGTAAACGGGGATATGGGCCTGCGGTAAAACTAAAGAGACACGGGACATGCATGTAAACAAGTAAATTATAGCCGTTCACAAAATCAATAACTATCTTTACTACTTGTGTTACCGCTTTTTTAAGGGGGAAGAGGGAGCATTAGCCTGAGGAATTTAATATCCGGATAGCTAGTGCAGGTACCTGAAACTGTTGATGTTAGGATTTTTTCTTTATGCCCCGGCAGAAAAAAAAACTTCTTGACCTTACCAGGGATTGAACCCAGGTCTCCAGAATGGGAGCCCACGCTCTAATCCATTCGGCCGGTTGATCCATCTGAATATGCTTTGCTGATTGATTTGTCTGGCCGAAAGATACAGATATTTTGCATTTGTCGTAAATTGTGATGATATTTTCGAGGAAATGAAAGAAGCATATTCAAAAGTTGGAACAATAAATAACGAAGAAAGTAGGTTTTATATATTGAATTACAGCCGTGCGTTGCCGGGGCTCTCAATGGGAGCAAGTGAATAGTAACACTGTGACTAAGAGGCGACTGAGGTAGGGATCTAGGCAATCTACGCTAGTAAATACAAAATGTAGCAGAAATAGGATGTGCTAGCCTACTTGTAGGCGAATAAATGACGCAATGTACAATCGCTCTTAGGCTCGGATCACATACAAATCACAAAGAGTGACTTAACAAGTGGTCGATATGGAGCGTTCGAAGATGAAGGGGGAGATAATGTATTGTAATGTCTGTTCTTTATCATCATCATCAGGTTCCCTACCGGTACGCCTAGATGATAATGGATTTCCACAAATCTCTTCCCCTGGTGTTTGTAACATGAAGTCAGACTGTCCAAAATTGTCTCTATGTCTTCATCTGTCTCGTCTACCCTCGATTTTACCGGTTGTTACAACGTATTCTAAGTCTCCCCTTCTCATTACATGTCCGAAAAATGATAACTGCCTCTTTCTTATATTCAGTGGCGGCTCGTGATCGTTTTTGTTGGTGGGGCCAGACACAAATTTTCGGGTAAATCATGGGTTTGGGTTAGGTTATATTTTAATTTATTAAATAATAAATACATGTTACACATTATTTTTGGTGGGGCCCGGCCCCTCTGCCCTTAATGACGAGCCGCCACTGCTTATATTGATAATAAGCCTTCTTTGTGTCTTGATCTCATTCAACACTTCCACATTCGTCATTTTAGCAGTCCATTATCTTTGTATTTTTGTATAATTGAGCTATTTTAGACATAAAAAGACACGAAGAGCTGGAGAAGATCATCATGGAATGAGGCATACCGGCAAAGAGAAGAAGAGGAAGAACACGGAGAAAATATATTTATAATGTAATTGAAGGTTTGAGAACATGACGGCTGCAGAGGCGGGACATCTGGACTATGCGAGAGAGAAATTTCGGAGGACTGTTGGGGTGGTAAAGTTCTGCTCAGGACAAGCTATTTGATGATGATCCAACATTGGGAATTTGGCGCCAAACACTTGCCCGAGTTAAATAACAAAGTCTCTGTGTTTATATCCGTAGCGGTAGTATCTCATATTCATAACGAACGAAGCGTGAATCGGTGACGCAGAGCGTATCTGGTAAATTGATATAGAGGTGTGGTTGTGAAAGTCGGGTATATCAATAGAGTCGGGATGTCCTTCTTATGAAAGATCTGTCTATCTGTATCTATCTATCTATCTATCTATCTATCTATCTATCTATCTATCTATCTATCTATCTATCTATCTATCTATCTATCTATCTGTCTGTCTGTCTGTCTGTCTGTCTGTCTGTCTGTCTGTCTGTCTGTCTGTCTGTCTGTCTGTCTGTCTGTCTGTCTGTCTGTCTGTCTGTCTGTCTGTCTGTCTGTCTGTCTGTCTGTCCGTCCCGTCCGTCCGTCCGTCCGTCCGTCCGTCCGTCCGTCCGTCCGTCCGTCCGTCCGTCCGTCCGTCCGTCCGTCCAGCCAGCCAGCCAGCTATCTCTCTCTGTCTGTCTGCCTACCTACCTACCTACCTACCCTACCTACCTACCTACCTACCTATCTATCAATAATATCTCTGTCTTTCTGTTTGCTTTTCTGTCAATCTGGCCGCTCATCCGCTGTTTTATCCGTTTGTATGTATGTTTGTCTGTCATCCATTCACCTGTCGAACTCGCTCTTAATTATGCCGGCGAAGACTACACACATCGCCGGCGTTTTGGCAAGTCTGATTTGGCGTAGATTTTTTTCTTTTTTTTCGATCCAGAAGCACTTGAGCTTTTCAGCTCTTCGGCTCGGTGCCATGGACATCGTAACCCTTCGGTTCGGTGCCACGAACACCGTAAATCTGGGAAATCTGTGGCTTTTTCTGCCATCCCGCGGAATTGAACCCACACACACAGAGGGATAGTCACCCGTAGTTCAACGCACTACGAACACGCTGGGCAGACGGGCATTTGGCGTAGATAAAGAGTAGCAACACTCACTTCTAATCTGACGCACACTCAGATTATAACCAGAAACGGTGGACATTACAATCAACTTTACACATAACCGTAACTACACGACCCAGTTGGAGACAGACGTTTAGAACTACTCTAGAATTGACATAAACGGGCTCGGCTATCGAAGCTTCTAGTATGATTATGACCAAATGCAACTCTCTTACAGCATCTAGTAGTGAGCTCGATCACAGACCCAAGCGTACCTGGTTCAAACCCCACGGTGGGCAAGTTTGGAAGCAAATTTGTTTTCGTGGGATTTTTACAAAAGGTAAAATAGACCTCACCGTTCAGAAACAATGACAAACTACTGAACGTATAAGTGGTGCCTGGAAAAATCAATGGCTCGTTTACTGTAGTTGATGGCTACGTCCTTTGGGATATGCCACGATTTTCGATTTTCGATGCGTTGAATAACGTGCTGAATAAGGGTTAGTCAATTCATGGCAGCCAGACTAGGGTCTTCAGGAAGTGCCGTTGCAGCAAAAGCCATGTCGATGCCGACTTTCAGATGTCGTTGCAACGAAGGCCATGTCGATGATGACTTTCAGATGTCGTTGCGACAAAGGCCATGTCGATGATGACTTTCGGGAGGTGTTGCAACTAAGGTCATATCGATGATGACTTTCAGGAGGTGCCGCTGCAACAAAGGCCATGTCGATGAAGACTTTCATAAGGTGTTGTTGCAACTAAGGCCGTGTTGATGATGGCATACATGAGGTGTCATTGCAACCATGGTCATGTCGATGATGACTTTTAGCAGGTGTCGTTGCAGCAAATGCCACGTCGATCATGGCTGTGTTGGTATCTCTTCATTAGATGCACTTGAAAATGTGATATTCCAAAGAGGTAAAAATCTAAGTTTATTGTCTTTTCCCAGGTGGATGAACGAATTGGTTGTCCACTCTTGCCGTGAAGCGTATGGGTGGGAGCTTTAATTTGCGTTCCAGGGCCAGATGAGTCGCTCTTGTGTGATATTCGTGTTTATTTAGTGTAAATATTGGGATCTAAGTCACATCCATGAAAATGAACATCTATGAATACAACAACCTGGCGGTGACGCAAGGTCTAATGTCACTTTGTTAACCCTGACCTTGTCGAGAACTTGTGTACAGCCGGTCGTCTGCTCTAATAGTTTTTCTCCACTACCTTTTTCGGATCCTGTTACTCAATGAATGACAACATACCTGGCATTCCAGGACATTATGATTTAAGTTAGGGGTGAACAAACTTCACTGGGAAAGTGCTTCCATTATATATACATTGTTGGGATTGACCTTTGAACCGACGTCGCAGCGTTCTGGGCAATCTCGTAGGTGTTCAGTCTTCCGCAGCAGATGTCGTAGGTTATGTACGTTGATTGTTTTCTTGGCTTGCAGTTGAAACACTCATCATTCCGAGGGTATTATGATTTAAGTTAGGGGTGAACAAACTTCACTGGGAAAGTGCTTCCATTATGCATTGTTTGATTGACTTTTGAAACAACTTTGTAGCATTCATGGCAATCTCATAGGTGCTCAGTCTCCCGCAGCAGATGTCGTAGGGTATGTGTTTCCTCGGCTCGCAGTTTAAATACTCATCATTCTGCTTCTCAGGTGCACTAATATATCAGATAGATGAGAACATCGTGGGGGCCTCACATGGAGTGAGTGAGGCAACAGAAGACAGGGTAGTAAATCATTGGGGGTCTCCGTGGCTAAGTGGTTAAGCATTTGTCTTGTGATCCGAAAGTCGTAGGCTCGAATCCGGGCAGTTCTGTTCACGAATGTATTTTTTCCAGAGGTCACTTAGACTTTTGCTAGAGCTACGAAGTTCGTGCTTTGTGCAATACTTTCGGCAGGCGGCGTTCCATTTCTGCGGAGAGAAACCGAGCCATATGGGGTAAAACCTGGTGCACTGAAGTCAATTATTCCACTTGAAACCATTTAAAATAAACCAAAGTTGATCATGACCGTACTCCACCTCGAAGTAATGATGCTGGTAACAAGCTACATAGCTGCAATAAGAAAAAAATGCTAGTAGACATCGAGGATGAACGGCAACGTCGGTTCAAAAATGTCATGGTTTAAATGTGCAGATATCGCAGTTTGGTTGTAAACGACGTAACACACCATGAGCAGGACGAAAGAAGAAGAGGCAGAAACACACATGCAGGTGAACAAACTAGCAAATAAAGATACAGGTGTTGAACACCACCTGGTGTAAATACTGCTCATATTAATGTTTCTTCATTGAGACAGCTGTCGAAACTCATGAATATCTTTCCCACTCTTGTCCACAACCGTACACCTCAGGTATATTGATCTCACGCGCCACACAACTGTTTTATTTGTGGAAACACTCAAGTTAAAATCTGATCACAACTTCAGCGATTTGATTGAGTCACAACCTACTATATCATAGGGCCAATTATCTCAATTGGAAAATCGGAAATTTTCTTCTACTATATTTACCTTTGTCTTCAGTGTAGAGTCGACCCGTGGCCTACGATAACATTAGTCTGGTTGGCTAAAGTAAAAATTATTGGAAATCAGACCACAATCGTCGCGTGATCCTCGCATTTAAGTATTGTTAGATAAACACAAATCATGTTAAAAACAACACAACGTGTTAAATCAAGGTTATATTATGTTACATATGAAGTTTAAAGCTAAGGAATATCAGTTTTATTAAGACTTTTCATCAATAAATAACCATGAGCTAGTAGAATTGTGTAAAATTGCGGAAAACATTAGTGTTCTACCAACCAAATAAAAACCAGCCCCCATTAAACAAGTTTTTTTGCCCGTCTGAGCTAGTAAGTTTTATGTTGCCAGGGGCCACGATCGACCACAGCCCCAAATAGGCATACGGCAGTCTAGTTCAAGTGGAAAATCAGACAACACATGGCACCTGCATTACAGTGTTTTTGAATAAAGACGAATTCATTTTAAAAACATCAAAACATACTAAAAGAAGGTTATATTAGATGACAAATTAAATGTAGCCACAAGAGATATCGATATTATTAACATTTCTAATGAATAAATAACCATGGATTCGAAGAATTATGTTCAAGTAACGGGAATTTCCTATTTTTCAACTGAGCTGAAATGCCTTATGTTACATAGTAACACGAATCGACATACATAAAGAATGTATTCTAATTCCTTGGCTCAGTACGTCCACTAGTACATACGTCTGACTGACCAATCTGAAGTGTTCGGTCAGTTTTCTTGTATTATTGGGGATTGTGTTCTAGGATTGGACTCTACAGTTACCTCCGCACACACCAGAGTTGTGCAGTGGCACACGTCTGAGACTGTTGTCATCATCGCTTGCGATGAACGGCTATTACTATGGTAAATTTACCTCAGAGATGTAATATCTTCATTAAAGTAATAACCCATGATGACTTAGGTTAAGAGGAGAACATGGCGGTAGGTCGGGCATACCCTACTGAAGACACCGTCAAGTGTCACTAGACAAGCACTTGAATGGAACCCGCAAGGACAACTGACAATGAGGCGTCCTAAACAGATTTGGAGACTAGGTCTTCTTGAGGAACTGAAGGGTGCTCGACTATCCTGTGAGGTCATCAAGAAAACATCGAGAGACCGGGAAAAGTGGCATACTGTTGAGGCCCTATGCTCCGCGAGGAGCGGATAGGAATAAGGAAGAAGATTAAGTAATAGATGGGATTTTCATTTGATTAGAATGACTGTCACGACTTCAGTGCTCTTCTCCAGAATACAGTTCTCTTTCCGTCCACTTCCCCAGAATACAGAACTCTTTCCGTCCTCTTCTCCAGAATACAGAACTCTTTCCGTCCACTTCCCCAGAATACAGAACTCTTTCCGTCCACTTCCCCAGAATACAGAACTCTTTCCGTCCTCTTCTCCAGAATACAGAACTCTTTCCGTCCTCTTCTCCAGAATACAGAACTCTTTCCGTCCTCTTCTCCAGAATACAGTACTCTTTCCGTCCTCTTCTCCAGAATACAGAACTCTTTCCGTCCTCTTCTCCAGAATACAGTACTCTTTCCGTCCTCTTCTCCAGAATACAGAACTCTTTCCGTCCTCTTCTCCAGAATACAGAACTCTTTCCGTCCTCTTCTCCAGAATACAGAACTCTTTCCGTCCTCTTCTCCAGAATACAGTACTCTTTCCGTCCTCTTCTCCAGAATACAGAACTCTTTCCGTCCTCTTCTCCAGAATACAGAACTCTTTCCGTCCTCTTCTCCAGAATACAGTACTCTTTCCGTCCTCTTCTCCAGAATACAGAACTCTTTCCGTCCTCTTCTCCAGAATACAGAACTCTTTCCGTCCTCTTCTCCAGAATACAGAACTCTTTCCGTCCTCTTCTCCAGAATACAGAACTCTTTCCGTCCTCTTCTCCAGAATACAGAACTCTTTCTGTTTGTTGGTTGGTTTGTTTGTTATGTAGGGGATTAAAGCCTCTTTAAGGCGAGGCACGCCTCATTCAACCTAAGTACGAGTCATTTATTGGTTATATCAGAACGTGTAGACCGATAAACATGAAAAATAAGAATTAACTCCTTTCGGAGAATCTAATCTTCCGCTATTGTTATTATTTATACCTTACATGTACACTTGGTTGGGGGTGTCTTCAAAAAGATACGCAGTCTATTATTTGTCTAAGCGTATTGTCTCTCTCAATCAGTGTTCTAACGTTACAGAAATGTAATCCAGTTTCTAGTTTTGTTGTGAGGGTATCAGCTTTCATGTCAATGATTTCTTTGTTGTGAGGGTATCAGCTTTCATGTCAATGGTTTCTTTGTTGTGAGGGTATCAGCTTTCATGTCAATGGTTTCTTTGTTGTGAGGGTGTCAGCTTTCATGTCAATGGTTTCTTTGTTGTGAGGATATCAGCTTTCATGTCAATGGTTTCTTTGTTGTGAGGGTATCAGCTTTCATGTCAATGGTTTCTTTGTTGTGAGGGTATCAGCTTTCATGTCAATGGTTTCTTTGTTGTGAGGGTGTCAGCTTTCATGTCAATGGTTTCTTTGTTGTGAGGGTGTCAGCTTTCATGTCAATGGTTTCTTTGTTGTGAGGGTGTCAGCTTTCATGTCAATGGTTTCTTTGTTGTGAGGGTATCAGCTTTCATGTCAATGGTTTCTTTGTTGTGAGGGTATCAGCTTTCATGTCAATGGTTTCTTTGTTGTGAGGGTGTCAGCTTTCATGTCAATGGTTTCTTTGTTGTGAGGATATCAGCTTTCATGTCAATGGTGTCTTTGTTGTGAGGGTATCAGCTTTCATGTCAATGGTTTCTTTGTTGTGAGGATATCAGCTTTCATGTCAATGGTTTCTTTGTTGTGAGGGTATCAGCTTTCATGTCAATGGTTTCTTTGTTGTGAGGGTATCAGCTTTCATGTCAATGGTTTCTTTGTTGTGAGGATATCAACTTTCATGTCAATGGTTTCTTTGTTGTGAGGATATCAGCTTTCATGACAATGGTTTCTTTGTTGTGAGGGTGTCAGCTTTCATGTCAATGGTTTCTTTGTTGTGAGGGTGTCAGCTTTCATGTCAATGGTTTCT
Organism: Arion vulgaris; assembly: GCA_020796225.1. NCBI lineage: Eukaryota > Metazoa > Mollusca > Gastropoda > Stylommatophora > Arionidae > Arion > Arion vulgaris. The sequence goes on along the minus strand of CM036772.1, from coordinate 22,933,859 downwards.
TTGTTGTGAGGGTATCAGCTTTCATGTCAATGGTTTCTTTGTTGTGAGGGTATCAGCTTTCATGTCAATGGTTTCTTTGTTGTGAGGGTGTCAGCTTTCATGTCAATGGTTTCTTTGTTGTGAGGATATCAGCTTTCATGTCAATGGTGTCTTTGTTGTGAGGGTATCAGCTTTCATGTCAATGGTTTCTTTGTTGTGAGGATATCAGCTTTCATGTCAATGGTTTCTTTGTTGTGAGGGTATCAGCTTTCATGTCAATGGTTTCTTTGTTGTGAGGGTATCAGCTTTCATGTCAATGGTTTCTTTGTTGTGAGGATATCAACTTTCATGTCAATGGTTTCTTTGTTGTGAGGATATCAGCTTTCATGTCAATGGTTTCTTTGTTGTGAGGATATCAGCTTTCATGACAATGGTTTCTTTGTTATGAGGATATCAGCTTTCATGTCAATGGTTTCTTTGTTGTGAGGATATCAGCTTTCATGTCAATGGTTTCTTTGTTGTGAGGATATCAGCTTTCATGTCAATGGTTTCTTTGTTGTGAGGATATCAGCTTTCATGTCAATGGTTTCTTTGTTGTGAGGATATCAGCTTTCATGTCAATGGTTTCTTTGTTGTGAGGATATCAGCTTTCATGTCAATGGTTTCTTTGTTGTGAGGATATCAGCTTTCATGACAATGGTTTCTTTGCTGTTTAAGATGTTGATAGTCAGTCATGCGAGAATTGTCCTTCACGGAAATGAAAATTGTTGTATATCCTTTGCGGGACGTCGCCATTAGCCGCAGTAAACAAGTTGTTGGATTTTTCTCATCATCATCAAATAGCTTGTCCTGAGCAGAACTTTGCTGCCCCCCTAATAGTTCTTTGGAATTTCTCTCTCTCATAGACCAGATGTCCTGCCTCTGCAGCCATCATGTTCAGACTATCAGTTACATTCTGAATCCATCTTCTCTGTGGTCTTCCTCTTCTCTTTGCCTCCTTCATGATGGTCTTCTCCAGCCCTTCATGTCTTTTTATATCTCCAAAATATCGAAATTTTCTCTTTTTTATTTGTAGCAACACCCAGTTTTCTTTGATTTTGAGTTCTTTCTGAATCGATATATTTGTTCTCTGTCCAAGATATACGAAGGACTCTTCTGTAACACTTGTATTCGAAATCACATGTATGTTTTCCCACTGCAACATTAAATATCCATGCTTCACACCCATACGTAATTTTTCTAGGCACTACTTATACGTTCAGCAGTTTGTCATTGCTTTCTAGAAACAAAATATCACTACCAAATCAGAAAAGTAAGCCAATGAATATTTTATTAAGTTTTCTTTCGTGTCACTCCAATACACTGTCCATAAGTAACTGATACTAAATAACGAATATTTTATGCAAAAGTAACGAACATCACACATACTTGAAAGTAATTGAAACTACATCACTAAGTTAACAATCCTATGCGGTCTCAGTCTAACACCCTCTCAAGCCCAATATCTTCATACACATAATATGTAATTATCAATAGTATGTTGTATACATATTCGTGGAAACCTGGATAAAATTGTACTACTAGCCCCTCATCTCAATCGGTTTATGCTGGTTGTAACAGCTGGTAGCATTCACATCAGCCTCTTAATAACACATTCTATTGTATGCGGTGACCGTGAATACATACTTCCATGACGGTTGTGTGTAGTGTCAAACACGAACACAGGAGGGCGTCATCAAGAAATACCAAGGAAAATAACATCAAAACAGTTGTATCGTGTGTCTAGTGCTATATAAGACTGTTGGATTGTGTGTCCTAGTGCTATATAAGACAGTTGTATCGTGTGTCTAGTGCTAAATAAGACATGGATTGTGTGTCTAGTGTTATATAAGACAGTTGCATCGTGTGTCTAGTGCTAAATAAGACATGGATTGTGTGTCTAGTGCTATATAAGACAGTTGTATCGTGTGCCTAGTGCTAAATAAGACATGGATTGTGTGTCTAGTGCTATATAAGACAGTTGTATCGTGTGCCTAATGCTAAATAAGACATGGATTGTTTGTCTAGGGCTATATAAGACGTGGATTGTGTCTAGTGCTATATAAGACTGTTGGATTGTGTGCAGTGCTATATAAGACTTGGATTGTGTGTAGTGCTATATAAGACTGTTGGATTGTGTCTAGTGCTATATAAGACTTTTTGATTGTGTCTAGTGCTATATAAGACTTTTGGATTGTGTCTAGTGCTATATAAGACTGTTGGAATTTGTCTAGTGCTATATAAGACTTGGATTGTGTCTAGTGCTATATAAGACTGTTGGATTGTGTCTAGTGCTATATAAGACTGTTGGATTGTGTCTAGTGCTATATAAGGCTGTTGGATTGTGTGTAGTGCTATATAAGGCTGTTGGATTGTGTCTAGTACTATATAAGACTTTTGGATTGTGTCTAGTTACATTTTTTAGGAATGTTCTGAACGATATTCACCGCATTCTGGGCTACGCTCAGAAGCTCTCAACAGATTTACGAGTTGCTTATTGTAGTGACCATACACCACTTCCTCCGTAGTTATAGATAGCAACGATACACCACTGCCTCCGTAGTTATAGCAACTAGACATCACTTCCTCTGTAATTCTAGCGATGACACACCGCTTCCTTCGTAGCGCTGGCGACGATTCTTAATCAAACTCATCGATTCCGGCACCCATTATACAGTTGTGTCGACTGGTGGTGCCGACCGTACCCGACCACAATCTATGTATTATTTTCATTTCTCGAATCCTGTTTTGCCTCACAGCGTCATGATAAGAAGATATTTCTAGAACGACCATTGTGTGAGCTTCATAGTCTTTCATCGCCACTGTTATCTCTGAGGTCCACCTTTTGCGTGACCTGCCTTTTGCTTTGTATCCATTGTATCGAAGCAACATTACGCTTATCTTTGTATATCTTGTGTTTAAAAAGCCGGCTCTGTACTCACACAGTAAGACCGACGCTCGCAATCGCATGCGAAAACCAAACTGCACATTTATGAAACAGGATCCATATTTGAGGTCGTTGGCTCACCTGTTGCAATACCTCCACAACTATTTGTCTCACAGGTGCTATGAATCTTGTGATCATTGTTTCGCGTGAGAGTGGTGTCCGTGTTGAAAGTGTGAATGACAGTTGTACACATACTAACGTGGCATATCGTTTACATAGTGCTGTAGGTTTCTGTCACACCTGGAAACCAGTATAACATTGTCAACTGTGCTGTGTCCATCCTTGGTTCTTCTTATCTTATCTTAAGATGAGAACAAGGAGTTTTTGCAAGAACCCCAGAGGAAGCAACGGAAGTAACGAATATGATCAACAAATAAACAGTGTACAGGTATTAAGAGCTTCCGAAAAACAAATAGACAAACACGGGATTCGAACCACTTACCCTCGTTTCTTACGACACCCATCGCCTAGCCTAGCAATACGAGCCGTAACCACATTTGCCTTGAAGCGTCGTGGGGAGAATTCGTTTTCTATCTTGTGCCAGGTGTGTTGCGCTTGACGTCAGTCCATGCTTTCGCAGGGACTCTGAGATGTTATCTATCCATCGTGTTCTTGGCCTGCCTCGTGCTCTGCGCCCTGAGTGTCGATTATTGTAGACACGTGATGGTAGTAAATGTGGTTCCATTCTCATTAGATGGCCAAACCACTTGATTTTTTGCTTGATTCTTGGTTGATGTGTGGATATCTTACGCAGGCAGTTGTTAGACTTGTTGGTTCTTGTGATACGATGTCTTGTGTCCATCTCAATGAACCTTGCTTGTTGCTAGTCTATAGTTTCATGTATTAGTTCTCTCAGACATGTTGTATGAATTGCCGAAAGTCTACATTCCTTTCCTTCGCTGGAAATATTGTCTGTATATTCATTGTTGACTCTGATATCTTTTTATTCTTCGAACGCTCCATACCGACCACTTGTTAACCACTCTTTGTGATTTGTATGTGTTCTTAAGTCTTAAAGCGATTGTACGTTGTACCAGTTATGCGTCTACAAGTAGGCCAGCACATCCGATTTATGCCACGCTTTTTATTTAATATGGTAGCTCCCCGTGGCCCCTACCTCAGTCGCTTCTTCCGACATGTCTTGTAGGTCGTAGTGGTACTATTCTTTTCTCACATTGAGAGTTCCTGCAACTCATGGGTGGTCTCTGGTATAAACTTCACTGTCTTTTGTACTTCAGATGTATCTTGTTAAGTTTAGTCACCGGATCATCACTGCACATCGAACCAATTAGTCCGTAAGTGCTCCTATATCCTCCTCAGTATGTCTCTCAGCGTGTGGTGACTAACGACACCGCTTCTTTGTTAGCTTAGTTTTCTTCTTTGGCTACCAGTATATTGCTCTTGTCTAGCTACACCACATTTAACTTGACATTCTTGCATTTTGGTTAGGGTTGCAGATTCATCACTAATACTTGATTCATTTACACGTCATTTCTTCCTTAGGGAATTTAGAATATCAGCCTAGTTCATTGTTCGTCCGCTTTTTACACCAGCCATACCTGCAAGCCTATCGGCTTCTTAAGGATGGATAAAAAGTCTGGGTGTTAAAGATGGATAAGTGAAAATATACTGCGGTTTTTTTAGAACCACTTGCTAGGGGAGGAAATGGCAATTGATAACAAATATGCTCTTACAGTTGATGTATAGCGTGCTTGAAGGGGACAGGCGACCATTTTGTGGTCAGAACAAACGCTTGAAAGACATTCTTAACGTGTATCGAAATTGCTTCGATATAGAACCACGCGCACCCTTAGCTGTATTTTTCTAATGTATTTCTTATATTCCGAAGGTTATAAATATTCTTCTTTAATATGTGTGTTATTCACAATCAGTAAGAACAATACAGATTCCTGGAAATAATATTTAAATTGTTCCGAAGAAGCAGTCAAGTAGTAGCATGTCCCTTGCGGAACGTCGTTTTCATCACGGTCCGCCTGAAAAACTCTAGAAAGTTCTCCCTCCTCTGCGGGTGTCATGTTCAAGGTTTCTTTGGTGTCCTGCTGCCATCTTCGTCTTGATCGTCCCCTGCCTCGTACTCCAGGAACCATGCCTTCCATTACCGTCCTCTCGAAACCACTGAGACGTTTAACGTGGCCAAAATATTTCATCTTTAGGAATATGCTGTTATTTATGAGCCAATGCTCCAGGATATACAGGTCTTGTAGTATGTCTTTGTTTCTTCTCTTCTTTGTCCAGGATGTTCTAAGAACTTTTCTGTAACACCTTGTTTCGAAAGCTTATATTTTGTTCTTTAATGTCTGTGTTATAGTCCACGATTCGCTTCCGTATGTTGCCACAGGGAATATGCATGTTCTCAGAAGTCTTAATTTTGTTTCTTTGAGGAATCGTTAGAACTCATAAATGCTGACTGTGAGGATATACTGTCTGCAACGAAGGACAATAATGTTCGAAGGAAAAGAAAGGACGTGAGATAATTTTAAAGAGAATGGTCAGGACTGATCATTGGAAGATGAGTACTTATCCGTGAACGTAGTAATGAAAGGGATGGATACACCAATGTGGTTTCATTAAGAGGATATGAACAATGGATGAGTTGGATGATGTGTTTGATGAGTTTGATGATGTAGTCGGAGAGTTGTGGTCCTCACCTTTGATGGACCACAGATCTCCATTTGATGATTATTCGGATTTGTATCAGGATATTGAATGTGAGTCACACAACAGGGCACAGATCTTCAACTATTCTTCTACATCTAGTGAGTATGGTTTTGTTTTGTCGCATGTATTTTAGGCCCAGTTTGTAGTCGTGTTTTTGTTTTGTTGTCGGCGTTTATACTAAGTTTAGAGTAGTGTTTTATTTTGTCGCATGTATTTAATGCCAAGTTTAGAGTAGTGGTTGAAATAATAATATTGTTATGGCTATAGCCAACAGCTGTTTCAGTGTGCACTCTGTGTATGTGTATAAATGTGTTGCATTGTATCATAACTAGCTAGGAGAAGTGTATTGTATTAAATAATTGAAATGTTCGTAGCGCGTTTAACAAGGGGTGACTATCCTCTGTGTGTGCGGGTTCAATTCCGCGGGATGGCAGAAAAAGCCACAGATTCCCCAGGTTTACGGTGTCCATGGCACCGAGCCGAAGAGCTGAAAAGCTCAAGTGCTTCTGGATCGGAAAAAAATAAAAAAATAATTGAAATCTTATGGAGGTAAAGAATGGATATTGTGCAAAGAATTTTTTTTTTTTTTTTTAAACATATACTAGGTTTACAACCCCAGCTTCGCATGTGAATTGCGTTTTGAAATTTTATTCTGAACGTAGCGACTTTCAGGTCGACCCAGCCTCAATTGAGTACCAGAAAAACACTGGGAGCTATAGGAGGCCGACGCGATGTTGGCCACATCATCCATTTTTCCAGAGATCACTGATATCAGTGTAGGTGAGATCGAATTTCTAGTCCTATCGGAGAGGGACGATACCACGTATGCCCCATGTTCATGTTGAGCACGTAGAAGAACCATTGACAGTTCAAAACCGAGAAGAGTAGGCTTGATAGCCGCTACGAGGGTAAATAATTATTAGAAAGATGAAAAATAGAATTCCTATAAAATAGTTTCACCATCTTCAAACTCACATCGGAGACCCTCGCCGGTGTTGTGGTACTGCTGCTGAAATCTTCCTGTGTAATAAAGGGATGGGAGCACAGATGGTTACTCGCCGAAGTGCAATGATGACAGTCGGTTATGTGCCATCATCGAAGTCGAAGAAAGATACTGGTCTTCCCTCGTACTCTAGTGCTGAAGTAGTCAATTTATGACTGCTGTCTGTGGTATTTCTCGTCTTCAAGTATTTCTCAGCCTCTCCTTCTTTCGCTGTCCTTGCGGGTTCCAGGTAAGGACCCTTCTTGTTATATTCCCCTCAGGTTTGCTCAAAATGTGTCCTATCCAGCGCCAGCGTCTTTTTATTTAAACCTCTTGGTACACTGGAATATGTCATGTTCTTTATAGGATTTTCAAAATGGATCGGTAAACACGTAAAAACAAAGTACTACAGTTTTACAAAATACATAAACAGTGACGATAAACAGCAACGTTTCGACCAAAAGGCCTTTATCAAGCAAACAATACAACAAGAATGACGAATTTCGAGGAACACTACAAATGGACGATTACATGTGGAAACATAAACCTATCTGATGAAAATCTGGGAATAAAAACGAACAACGAAATGAGTGCAACACAAAAACCGAAAGTGGAAAAGGAGAGGAACAATAAACAATCTAGTGGATAAATGACACATATATGGAGCAAACACACATATAGATAACAAGGCACGAGATAAGACAGTACTAAGAAGCATAGGAATGTAATGCGTTGAGTCCAAGAGGTCACAAAGTGCCATAGAATGAAATAAAACGGTTCTCCAGGGCGAATCGACTGCGATCATCGGAGGAACATGATCGGATGGCTGTGACCTGGACATCGTCAACTCCTGAATGGCCAGTATCATTGAAATGAGTGGCCACAGGAGTCACAGAGCATTGGCGAATATCGCGTAAGTGTTGGGCGAATCGGTCACTGAGCCTCTTACCGGTTTCACCAATATAGGCCTTATGGCATCGTTTGCAGGTGATAGCATAGATGATATTGCGGGACTCACACGTGAAACTGTCTTGAATGGTATAGGTAGCTTTTGGAAAAGAGACAGTACGGGTCTGTATTACATATGCACATGTATTACAGCGCCGACGGCCACATTGGATGGTGCCAAAGTGACAATGGATGTTAGGCTTGAGGCGACTGTGTACCGACAAATCCTTGAGGCTTCTGTCCCGTCTGTACGCCACCAAAGGATAGTGTTGGAAGACTGAACGTGTCTCAGGATCAGACTGAAGAATAGGAGATGATGGAATAAGACCTTTTCACCAGGGAACTATGAGGGTGGAAAGTTAAGATAAGTTTAACCCTGTCAGACTTGGGGGTTCTAAGTATGTGAGAGAGGGCCTCCTGGCGAGCAATTAGCTGAACCCGATGCATGGCAGATGTAAGCACATTCTCCGGGTATAGGCGCTGGCGGAAGAAATCAAGCATCTCATGAGCTCTATCAAGAAAATCGTCGTCCTCGCTGCAGAGGCGACGAAGGCGTAAGAGTTGAGAGAAAGGTAAAGAGTCACGACAAGCCTGGGGATGGGAAGAAGAAAGCTATGTGTATCAGTAGGCTTGTAGTATACTGATGTAGTGATAGTGGATAGGCTGATGGTGATAGTGATGTCAAGAAAATTGACACAGGAGGTAGAGATGTGAGAGGTGAACCGAATAGCAGGATTGAAGGCATTGATGAAGGTAATGAAGCGTGACAAATCGGCTTCAGACATATCGGTAACTCCAATACAGTCATCGATGTATCTATGATACACGGACGGAAGAAGGCCATCATATGTGTTCCATACTAAGTGTTCAAGATGACCCATGAATAGACAAGCATAGCTGGGTCCCATTTTAGTACCCATGGCGACCCCACTAATCTGTTCGAAGAACTGGTCATTGAACTGAAAGGAGTTGAGAGTGAGAACTAGTTCTGCAAGACGAAGGAGAGTCGAGGTGGAGACAAGAGGGTTAGTTCTCCTGTCGAGAAAGAACTGGAGAGCTTGAAGTCCGTCAGAATGAGGTATAGAGGTATACAGTGAGCAGACATCAAGGAGGAAGAGGCGATAAGTCCTGCCAGGCAACAACTTAATAGAAGAAAAACAGACAAAGTGTGGTTAGTATCTTTCAAGAATGAAGGTAGTGTGGTGACTATAGGGTTGAAGATACTGTCAAAATGGATCGATTAGTTTTCAGAAAAGGGGGTTTAACTCGTAATATTTTGTGTATTTGTACGTTTGTATAAGTCATGTCCCTTAGTTGCTTATTCAAACACATTTATTTTAATATTGTGTAAGATGTTAACATACGTTAGATACATATCTCTTGAATAAATGATAAAATGTGCAAGCCAAAGACAGTAGTCTATACAAATGAAAGACAGTATACACAACTAGTCGTTGTCTACTAGAGTACGACAGAGAGTTCTTCATGGATAGATCCTATGAATGATGTGTACATGTATGTTATATGTGTTTACTTGTTTGTGTATGTATGCTGGTGTTTCGTTTCAAATATACAAGCATACAAATATTTTCGTATAAACACTGTTCAACCTGACAGTGTCGAATCAGACCTGATAATTCTGTGTTGAGCTGTCGACGCTGTTAAAAAAAAAAGACATGACTTGGTGAAGCTCTTTTTGTGGAAGAGCTAGCTGGTTGTGTTCTTAAAACGCTCATCTATAGAGCTAGGCAATGGGTGCTGTTAGAAATAAAGGTTTGTGGTTCGAATCTTGTATTTGGTAATTTGTTTTTGTTTTGCATGAAGATCCTAATACTTGTTCACTTGTCTATTTATTGATCATTTTATTTAGCTTCAGCGCTAATTTCTTTGGCTTCTTCAAACTCATTCTCTTTATATAGAGCTTATGATGGCTTATGGAATCGACCATAAAGTAAAGTAAAGGAACCCTTTCATACCTCGTGGTATATAGGTTAATACAGTATTAGGCCTGTATTTTTCATTGACCGTCGGCACACAATGGGTAATGTGATCAGCATCACGCCGGCCGCCTTTACTTTCCCAGAGCATGTCTGGTACCCAGTTGAGGCTGGGTCGACCTGAGAGCCGTCATGGTCGGGAAAAATTTCACGCGCATTGCGGGAGCTGAACCCAGACCACCAGCCTTGCGAAGCGAGTTCACTAACAACTACGCTACAGCGGCTCTCAATCGACCATAAACATTAGCAAAATAACGAGATCATCTGGCAGTTGTCTCAAAAACGTTTGTGTTCATGACTAGGCGATGGGTGCCAATAGGAATAAAGGTGTGTGTTTTTCTTTTCTTTGTCTGCATTCTCACTAGATTGGGATTTCGGATTCTCTAATAAAGGCAGCCGTCTGCCTCAGATTATCAGCCACGCCATACAGTTTGTCTTGGACGCTGGTGTAAGTGGACACCTCTTTCTTCTCAAGTCTACATACTGGGGGCATTTCTGAGGATATAATTCCTATGATTTCTGCTTCCCCGTTTGTGCCGACCTCTTCCCGCAGTAAGTTTTGGCCACCATCGTGATGGTAGGTCTGACATTCTTACTGCATGGCTAAATCTCCGATGCAGATTGGCGATCGCAGAATTCGTTATCCCATTCCTCATTGTGAGGGGTCGTTTGCACCATATTATGCGCCTTACAGCCGGGAGCATTCCCTAGCGGACACGTACATCCGATTTCATCCAAACCTCCTTATTCGCCTCTTACGACATGCGTGGCAGGCAAAAGTAGCTCTATTCTTTACACCCTAAATTTAGGCCCCGGTAACCACTCGGACGAGGTGTGTGTTCAATGTTGTTTGGCAGTAGTAACATATAGAGTAACTCTGCAAAGATTCCGAACTTTCACCATCCAACTCAGGAAGTCCAAGTACCAATTTACTTTTCGTTGTTCAGGGAACCGACTATTCAAGCAAAATTGAACGCCATACGCTGGCTGGCTAATACATTTCACCGCCGCTGTGCTGCTCCGACACTCTAACGCCGGGGGTTCTCAACCTGCCACATACACATCGTCAGATATTGCGAGAAGAAATTTCAGGCAGTGCACAAAAAGGGATAAATATATTGTATGCATAATATGATTCAGGTGCGCGGATATAATAGTGGCTGCATCATTAGTTAAACACTTTCTAAGGGTGCAGGGCATAGCCACAGTTTGAAACTCCTGCGCTTTATCGTGCCCTTATCTAACAAATTTATCTGAGCCATAATATCTTCTATTTCTGTCTGTCTCTGAATCTATCTTTCTCTATCTTAAAATACACTGCGTGAGCGCAAAAAACAAACGCACTTACTCTCTCTCTCTCTCTCTCTCTCTCTCTCTCTCTCTCTCTCTCTCTCTCTCTCTCCCATCCATCGATCTATCCTATTTGTTGGCAAAGGTACATAGCCACACACAAAAATAGTTCATATTGGTGACGCTATAAATAAAATAAAAACTTCCCGTAGCTTTTTCAAATCTTAGAGTATGAAGTCACTTCACATTTCTAGACCGTAGTGTGCAGGAGGTATGATGGTCAATTCCTTTCCTCACGTGTGGAACGTGGAGTATGGGATTGAACTCACAACACTCTTGTATCCGAGTCGACAGGCGAATGATTATACATGACGCTAATCCGTCCCACCATGTGGTTGATACCGACTGAATGCAAATCTTGGTATATCCTTTACGGGACCTCGCCATCAACCACAGTGAACGAACCGTTGATTTTCTAGGCACCACTTATACGTTTAGTAGTTTGCAATTGATTTTTTTGTACGTCTTTTTTAACATTCGTAAAAATCCACGGGAGCAAATTTGCTTCCAAATTGCTCGCCACAAAGTTTGAAACCAGGAACACTTGTGTTGTTTGATACTACTGACATGGATATATAATCTCCAGTCATGTCTATCCTCTTTGATGACTGCTAGTAAGTATGGGGACATTTTTTCCGTACCATGAAGTTGCTGTACTCTAAAACTTTTTTCTTTTTCTCTGTGTCGTCATTTATCTTGTACCCAATGGTTGTGTTAGTTGTAACAATGTTTTCTAAATCTCCTCCTTTTTCTCAAAACATGCGCCGCCGCCCCCCACCCCCACCCCATACAGTCATTTTATTTTTCTCTAATCATGTTTTACCTCACAGCGTCAGGATAAGAAGAGATTTCTAGAACGGACTTTTGTGTGCGCTTCTCTAATCATGTTTTACTTCACCGCGTCAGGATAAGAAGAGATTTATAGAACGGACTTTTGTGTGCGCTTCTCTAATCATGTTTTACTTCACCGCGTCAGGATAAGAAGGGATTTCTAGAACGGACTTTTGTGTGCGCTTTATAAACAGTGTTTTTCGTCGCCTCTGTTATATATGATGCCCACCTTTTGCTTTCTATCCATTGTATCATAGTAACTTTTCTCTTTGAGGCGCACTGTCTGTTTGGTAATCTGCGTACGTGGCCGAACTATTTAATTTGTTGTTTCTTGATGAAGTTCAGTACTGTTGTTGTACCCACTTTTTCCTGATGTTTTCATACTTCGGGGGTCTCTGTGGCTAAGTGGTTAAGCCCTTTGCCTTGTGAGTCGAAGGTCGTGGGTTCGAGTCCGGACCGCGCCGTTCTGTTCACGAGTGCAATTTTTTTCCAGAGACCCCTAGGATTGTTGCTGGAGCTACGGAGTTCGTGCTTTGTGCAATTATTTCGGCAGGTGGCGTGCCATTTCTGCTGAAAGGGACCGAGCCATATGGGGTAAAACCCGGTGCAATGAAGCCAATCCTTCGGATTAACAACCCTTTATTCTTAATTTTAAACCGATCTCTTCTCTGTCCATGACTTCTGTATTCCCGTTCACTGCGTCGTTAGTCACTGACAGTTTGAGAATCTTTGGTCTGTTTTATGCATCAAAATAATGTTACCTATACCGCAGATTTTTTATGGGATTACATTTTTCAATGACTGTGAAATATAAACTTGTGGGTAGGAAGAAATGTTGGTAAGGGTGAGATGGGAGGAAGAGAAGGAAGTGATAGATTGGTAGCGAAGAAAAATTAAACGTACGAATACGTTATGAAACGTACGAATACGTTTTGTATTTTCAAATTGAACGATGGAGTTGTGTTACCAGTGTCAAACCTTGACACTGACAACAAACGATAGAAGAAAACTAGTCACAACAGAGATGAAGTGTCTACGCAGAATGCTGGGTGTAACAAGAAGAGACCGGTTGAGAAATGAAGACATCAGGAAAAAGTGGGTACAACATCAGTACTAGACTTCATCAAGAAACAACAAATTAAATGGTTCGGCCACGTAAGCAGATTACCAACAGACAGTGCACCTCAAAGAGCAGTGCTGCTCCGATACAATGGGTACAAAGCAAAAGGTTGGCCACGCAAAAGATGGACCTCAAAGATAACAAAGACTACAAAAGAGACTATCTACGAAGCGCATACAAGGGACCGTTTTAGATATCTCTTCTTGACCTGACGCTGTGAGGCAAACAGGATTCGAGAAAGAAAAGAAAGAGAAAGTCGTCTTGTCTTGTACCTGTCTTGGGCAAGTTGTTCGCATTCAAACTTACAGACCAAGTAGATACAGTTACAAATCTTAGCTAGATGTACCGTCACTGAGCATCTGCGCTAGCTGTTGTGATTTTACTATATGTGATGATGTAGATAACTCTTCGTGTCTTTTTTTAGACGACTCTTAGAGTTACCTCCGCTTGATCTGGTTGTAACAGTTTACCCAGTTTTTAGAAATATGTTCTGTTAGAAATATGTCAGCCTGAAATAGTTTGGACAAATATGGAAACTCAATAATCATATCTATCTTGTCGCTCTTCGTGCTGTCTGTCTTCTTGCCTGTCTGTCGTCGTATTTGTCTTTTTGCCTTCGTGTCTGTCTGTCTTCGTGCCTATCTTATGGCCTGGCCTGCCTGTCTTCGTGCCTAACTTATGGCTTGGCCTGTCTGTCTTCGTGTCTGTCTGTCTTTGTGCCTGCCTGTCTGTATATCATCAGACAATCTCGCCCGAGTGGTTACCGGGGCCCAAATTTGGGGTGTAAAGAATGAAACCACTGTTACCTGCCACGCATGTCGTAAGAGGCGACTAAGGAGGTTTGGATGAAATCGGATGCACATGTGCTAAACGTGTAGAAGTCTATGCGTTTAGGGGCCTACCAAACCAATGTGCAACGTATACACGTTCCTGGCAAAGATCAAACATATCACAAAGAGTGATTAAAATTGATCGTAAAGAACGAACGCAAAGAAGAAGAAGATCAGACAGTCTGCCATCCATATATGTCCATTCTCTCATTATATCCCTTTCTCCAGTCTATTTTTCTCTGTCCATATTCTCCATCAACACTCATTTCACTTCTCTCTCTCTCCAAACTATATCTCTACTCTCTCTCACTCTCTCTCAACTGGGGTTCATAGTCTATCAAGCTTGTCTCCGTCTTTACTTGACTCAAAGTCCAGCTAGTTTATCTCTGTATACTTGGTTCCATTGCTTCAACATAATTTGCTTCGTACTTAAACTAGCATATCTAACTTTGCACTTTGTTCTATTTTCCAACTTACGTACCTGTCTTTAACTTTGCTCTTTGGTCTATTTTCCAACTAACATGCCTGTCTTTAACTTTGCTCTTTGTTCTATTTTCCATCTTACGTACCTGTCTTTAACTTTGCACTTTGTTCTATTTTCCAACTAACGTGCCTCGTCTTTATACTATGTTCTACACTCTAATTAGCTTATCGTATCTGTTGTACGTTTATTCGTCTCGTATATTCGAACTTGAGCATGTGGGCGTCTTTAGCTTAAGCTGTAGTGAGTTCAATCCCAACCCAAGAGTACCTGCTTCAAACTACGATGCGGGCAGTTTGGAAGCAAATTTGTTCCCATTGATTTTTACGAACAGTAAAAATAGACCTCACCTTTCAGAAAGCAATGGCAAACTACTGAACCTATATGTGGTGCCTAGGAAATCGATGACTCGCTTACAACGACTGGTTTACTGTGGTTGATGGCGACTTCTGTGAAGGATATGCCACGATTTTCATTTTCTTTATTCCAACAAACTTGTAGTATCTGTTGGTCTCTATGACGTAGAGGTTCGCTACTCGTCTCTCGTGCCAAAAGTACCAATTTTGCTCCCTCGTGGAGCCAACTGGATATTTTCTGAGATCCCTAATCTCAGTGTAGGTGAGATCGAGTTCCTAGTCCTATCAGAGACGGATTACTCAACGTAGGTTCCGTGTTCAATTTTAGCACGTAAAAGAACCCTTAGTAGTAAAAAATCGAGAAGAGCAGGCAAAGATTTCCAATCCGCTGCCCAGCCAAAATTCATTAGAAAAATTGAACATAAAAATTCCTTCAAAATATCGTCACCATTACATCGGGCCCCTCGCCGGTGCTACAGATTTTGTGCACTGCTGTGAGGGTCTTCCTGTGCAAGAAAGATATAGGAGCACTACATGGTTACTCACCGAAGTGCAATGATGATGGTACATTTATTCATCTGGTATATTCGAACGTGCTAACTAAGACGTAATAATGCATTAGATGAAACCAACTATAAACACCTTATTAGCATTCTCACATTTGTTTCCTAGAAATCATGAATACAGATATGAAAGAAAGCTGCCGACAATAGTCTTTCCTTTGTCTACTAACGCGACGTCTAACTACCGCGAGCGGTGTCCTTGCGCCCTCACCACACCTGGCTTGCCTGCATATAATATATACACACCCGTGAGTAAGTTTCAAGTTCCTGTCTAAGCCTTCCTACCGTCCCGTGCCTTGAGTTTTTCTGCAGTTCTGTGTACATGCTAACCGAGGATCGCGTGTGTTCATTCGGGAGCAATCTCCAGTTAATTCCGTTGTTGTTATTGTTGTTTTTCTTGGCGTGTAAGCTTTGTTTTACCCTTTCCAACTTGGAGCACACTAGCGTAAACACAGCCGTTACATGTCGTAGTTTAATACACGCCAGTTATTGTTATTACGATACCCGTGTGGTTTTGTGAATTCTGTGAAGCGATACCTAATGGTGAATAGTATAGGAAGTCATTTGTGTTCGGATCGCCAATGTTTGTGGACAATACTGTATGTTGCGGATATATATGCACGCGTGTATCATATGTTTATATGCACTTATGTTTCATATGTTTATATGCACTTATGTTTCATATGTTTAAATGCACTTGTGTTGCATATGTTTAAATGCATATGTGTTTAAATGCACTTGTGTTTCATATGTTTATATGCACATGTGTTTCATATGTTTTTTATATGCATGTGTTTCATGTGTTTATATGCATATGTGTTTCATATGTTTATATGCATATGTGTTTCATATGTTTATATGCATATGTGGTTTATATGCATATGTGTTTCATATGTTAAAACGAATATGTGTTTCATATGTTTATTTATTTATGTTTATCTGCACTTGTGTTTCATGTGTCTATATGCACTTGTATTGGTCAATATGCATTTGTGCTGCCATTACAAGATACAGAGAGTATAGACTTTAGGCAGTGTTAAAACTGGTGTTGAAGTCGCATGATTCTGACTCTCTCTCTCTCCAGTGTACCCTGTCCACAACTTGTATCTATTTTATTTGAAAGGAAAATAAAAATCGTGACATATCCTTTACACGACGTCGCCAGCAACCACGGTAAATGAGTCATTGATTTTCTAGCCACCACTTATACGTTCAGTAGTTTGCCATTGCTTTCTGTCTTAGTGTACCAGAAAATGAAGAACAAAAACATAATGTGCGAGGAAATGCAAGACTTAGAAATACTAGGAAATGAGAAAACCATAATGTGCAACAAAATGCAAGACTTAGGAATACTAGGAAATGAGAAAACCATAATGTACCTGGCTGGAAATGCTAGTCTTAGATGTACCTGGAAATGCTAGTCTTAGATGTACCAGGAAATGCAAGACTTAGATGTACCAGGAAATGCAAGACTTAGATGTACCAGGTACGGCAAGACTTAGATGTACCTGGAAATGCTAGACTTAGGTGTACCAGATACCCGAAGTGTGTTGGTCTAGAAAATCTTTCCCTCACCTGGAATTTCTGTTTCACGGATTTCTCCATCAGCAGGCAATCTGCTACGTTGAAACAAATAAGTTTTCTTTGTCGGAATTTACTTCGTACCCTACGTATAATACCCTACGTATTATTTTTTTATATTTGATAAATTGGCACCGGAATTTTTATATTTTTCCCCCTTCTAAAAATTATCATTTGTTTAAGGTAACGATTTATTCTTAACTATGGTAGCAAATAAATATAACCTTATCTACCCTATTATTGGTCTAAAATAGAAACAGCTTACTGCCAATGTATACAATAACTACATTAGTCTGTCGTAAAGCTTACATCCCCGATTAGGGGTGGTAGCTAGACTGTTTTTCTATATGCTGAAGATTTTAAAGGCACCTTTGGCAAAGCTGTAGTCACAAAGTGTACAGGTGGAGAGTTTTATTTGTTATCCTCGATAGAAAAATATAGATAATGATAATATTTACAAAGAAATCAACCGATTCTCCAGAGCAAATCGACTGCGATCATCCGGGGAACACGATCGGATGGCTGTGACCTGGACATCGTAAGCTCCTAAATGGCCAGTATCATTGAAATGGGTGGCTACAGGGGTACAGAGCATTGGCGCAAGTGTTGGGCGAATCGGTCACTGAGCCTCTTGCCTGTCTCGCCGATATAAGCCTTGTTACACCGCTTACAGATAATGGCATAGTTTAGAAAAATATACAATACCGTTACTTGTGCTAAATTCGCGTCATGTAGTAAGTCCCTCGCAGAAATTTGCTCTCATCGCATCCCCCTTGAAAAATTACATCTCTAGTCAGTTCACTTCTTGCAGTTCACTGCTCTCATCACATACCCTTGATAGTCTCCATCTCTAGCCAGTTCCTTTCTTGTAGCTTGACTTTTACAGAACATTGATCTCATCACAGCCCCCATTGAAAGATATCATCTTTAGCTAGTTCATTTCATGTAGCATGTCTTTTACAGAAGGTTGTTGTCATCACAGCCCCCATTGAAAGATATCATCTTTAGCTAGTTCACAGTTCCTTTCATGTAGCTTGTCTTTTACAGAAGGTTGCTGTCATCACAGCCCCCATTGAAAGATATCATCTTTAGCTAGTTCACAGTTCCTTTCATGTAGCTTGTCTTTTACAGAAGGTTGCTGTCATCACAGCCCCCATTGAAAGATATCATCTTTAGCTAGTTCACAGTTCCTTTCATGTAGCTTGTCTTTTACAGAAGGTTGCTGTCATCACAGCCCCCATTGAAAGATATCATCTTTAGCTAGTTCACAGTTCCTTTCATGTAGCTTGTCTTTTACAGAAGGTTGCTGTCATCACAGCCCCCATTGAAAGATATCATCTTTAGCTAGTTCACAGTTCCTTTCATGTAGCTTGTCTTTTACAGAAGCTTGCTGTCATCACAGCCCCCGTTGAAAGATTATTCTTAATAAATTAAATGACAAGAGACTTAACCAGGAGGAGAACAGAGCACTACTGTTCTTGTTCAACATGCAATGACGATGATCCTTAAATGAACAACATCGTGCGATTCCCCGAAAAGAATATCTGAGCACGAAAGATAAAGATTGAGTTGTGCATATACATGATCACCTACTCCAGTCGGCACTACGCTAGAATAATTAGAAGCGAAAGAAAAAAGTCCAGTATTTGATGGAGCACAGATGTTAACTTCTGGAGCCAAGTTTATTTATAGAGAACGTAGAATTATTTTCACCTGGTGTGCTACAATGCCAATAACCCTAGCCCGCTAGACTGACTAGATCTGATTCGCCGGAGGAGAGTGCGCAAGGTGACGGCAGTGATTTAATGAATAACACTACAGGTAGAATGTGTTTTCAAATCAAACAATACAAACAAAAATGTGTTCATTATTTGAAACAAATTTCTCACCTGGTTCTTGTTTTGGTCACCATTAAGCGGGTATCTATGGTCCAGTGGTTCAGCATTTTACCTTTAAGACTACGGGTAGTGTGTTTGATTCCTTACCGCGTCATTCGGTTCGCGAGTACAATGTTTTTTTTCCAAAGATATAAAGGATTGTTTCCCGGCAACGGAGTTCGTGCTTTGTGCTACACTTTCGGCAGGTGGAATACCATATCTGTGGGTAGTGTCTCAGTCATATGAAACCCAATGCACTGAAGTTAGTCCTTGTTTTTTTTAATGTCTTTGGGTGGGTGGGGGCGTATCTGTGGCGACGTGGTTAAGCAGTTTGCATTGTGTTCTGATGGTCATGTGTTTGAGTCAAGTACTTCAAGATGTCGTTAAACGAGTATGATATATTTCACACTTACGTTAAATGAATGTAAGGTACTTTACAGTGTCGTTAAACGAGTATGACATATTTCACGGTGTCGTTAAACGAATCTTAGGTATTTCGCGGTGTCGTTAAACGAATATGATATGTTACACACTTACGTTAAACGAATGTAAGCTATTTCACGGTGTCGTTAAACAAGTATGATATATTTCGCACTTGCGTTAAACGAGTACGATATATTTCACACTTGCGTTAAACGAGTATGATATATTTCACACTTGCGTTAAACGAATGTAAGCTATTTCAAGGTGTCGTTAAACGAGTTTGATATATTTCACGCTTACGTTAAACGGATGTAAGCTCTTTCACGGTGTCGTTAAACGAGTTTGATATATTCAACACTTACTTTAATCGAATGTAAGGTATTTCACGGTGTTGTTAAACTAGTATGATGTATTCCACAGTTACGTTAAACGAATGTAATGTACTTCACTAGTATGATATATATAACACAGTTACTTTAGTCGAATGTTGACTTTTTCACTGAACGTTAAATTAATGTAGGTATTTCATTGACATGTGAGGTTCTACGTTGTCAATGTCACGGATGTGAAGTATTTCATAGACACGTAACGTGGATGTAAAGTATTTAATTGGCACATGTATAACATAGTACATAGACACGTGACACGGATGTGACTTATTTCAGTGGCACGGGTATGACGTATTACATTGACACGGATGTGACGTATGCCATTGACACGTGATATGAAATATTCCATTGTCACGTGACACGGATTGCGCAATGTTCCACACAGACATGACACGGAAACTATCTTTGAACCAGTGAACCGAAGTATACATCAAACGGATATTTTGTGGTGTCATCTTCTACTTCACCTTGGTCGGCATTCTTAACCGTGACCTGATGACATGGGTTCCATCAAAGAGAAGATCTTCCAGAAATGCAGGTCATTGTTTCCAAACAGAAACTCCACAAATGGTAAATGTGTGAAATCATCAGTGAATGATTGTTGGCATATGTGTCTGTATTGTCACGTATTGTTATTTTAAGGATTTTAGTTGTCGCATGGCTTGTCCAGTTGTCCTCGTGGATTACCCTCACCTGTGCCCAACAACAGTTAAGATCACCCTCATTAGTGCTCCCTCGACATTTAAATGCACACTCTTTAGTGAGACCCCGACTATAACATATAAAATCACCTTCGTCGGTGCCTCTGTGACATGTAAGATCACCCTCATTAGTACCTCTGCATTTGTCATTTATAATCACACTTATTAGTGTACCCACGACATTTAAAATCACCCTCGCCAGTGACCCCACCACGACATGCAAAATCACCCTCGCCAGTGACCCCACCACGACATGCAAAATCACCCTCGCCAGTGACCCCACCACGACATGCAAAATCACCCTCGCCAGTGACCCCACGACATGTAAGATCACCATCATCTGTGCCCAACAACAGTTAAGGCCACCTTTATTAGTGCACCCGCGATATTTAAAATCACCCTCATCCATCTCCTAGACAACAACAACGGAGAAAAATCGTAAATTGAAACAGTTTTGAATATCTCGGTTTAACTGCTTACACGAACGGGATGGAAATAGGATGAAGGAAATTAAAAGCTGAACTTCTTCTTCAAACCCTCCATATCAACGACTTTTAAAACAAATTTTGTGATGTGTATGTTTTCTGATCTTAAGAGCGATTGTACTTTGTCCCAGTCATGCGCCTACAAGTATGCCAGCACAACCGATTTCTACGACGCTATTTATTTGCTATGGTAGCTTCCCTAGGCATCTACCTCAGTCGCCTCTTAGGTCATGCCTTGTAGGTCGCAGTGTTAGTATTCTTTGCGCTATCCTTGTGGGCCCCGGAAACACACCGGCGAAAAAGCTGAACACCACAGCCTTACAAAATCTTTTACTTCGGGGACCCTCGCCGGTGCTAAGGATTTCCGTGCAATGCCGCTGAGATCTTCCTGTGTAAGAGAGAGAGATCCGAGCACATATGGTTACTTACCGAAGTGCAATGATGATGTCCCTATCAATCATTCAATTAATGATTTGTATTTTTATGAAAGGTAGTACTGCAAGAGTCTGTAGCTCAAGTGGTGGCGAGCTTGATCACGAACCCAAGCGTACCTAGTTCAAACCCCACGGTGGGCAAATTTGGAAGCAAATTCGTTTCCGTGGGATTTTTACAAAAGGTAAAAATAGACCTCACCGTTCAGAAAGCAATGGCAAACTACTGAACGTATAAGTGGTGCCTAGAAAATCAACGACTCGTTTACCGTGGTTGATGGCTACGTCCTGTAGG
Source organism: Arion vulgaris (assembly GCA_020796225.1). Taxonomy (NCBI): domain Eukaryota; kingdom Metazoa; phylum Mollusca; class Gastropoda; order Stylommatophora; family Arionidae; genus Arion; species Arion vulgaris. The sequence goes on along the minus strand of CM036772.1, from coordinate 22,912,575 downwards.
ATATGTCACGATTTTTTTAGTACTCCAAAAAAATTTTACTGCTTTAAATAGTCTATTTTCTCCTTTAGTTGTCTTTTTTTTTTATCTCTATATCACTTTCTCTTTGATATTCTCTAAATCACTTCTCACAGATTCTCTCTCCCTCTTTCCCCCCGCAACATCTGTGTTCTATCTGTGCTCTTAATATTCTATTGGTAATCAGCTCTAACTCCCCCTACGTTGTCTTTTACTATGAATGTGTGTGCCGGTGTGTCGTCATTCCGTGCACGCGCTTTCACAAAATTACCATGCACGTTCGTGAGCGTGGCATACAAATTGTGAGAACACAGACATAGTTTAACCGCACACATATTTATCCCGTCGCTGTATAACAGCTGAGTTTGTGCTGTTTTTGTGCGGATCATGGCAACGGGGATAGATAATAAGAAGATACCCCTTCTTCACTTTTCAACTCCCAATGGAGCACATGTCTTTAACAAACTTTTCCCAGTTCTTTCTCTCTCCTTCCATCCCTTCCAACTCTTTCCATGTTTTACTTATCCTTCTTCATATAATGATGAGGGATGATGATGTTATTGTATATACCGATGGGTCGGTTCATTGTGGTGAGAAGTCCGGCTGGGGTTTCTTGGGTTGGGGTTTACAGTTTTACATCCCAATAGTTTACTTTCTTGTTGGATTGTTCTTCGAAGAGTGGTCTTAGGTCTTCCACCGCCCGAGTGGTTACCGGGGCCCACATCGGGGTGTAAAGAGTAGAACCACTGTTACCTACCACGCATGTCGTAAGAGACGACTAAGGATGTTGGGCGTGTGGCAAGCTACCCCACACTGTAAAAAAACACTAGATGGCTACAGAGCGGAGAGCGAACCTAGTAAACGCTGGCTAAAACCGGACACATCGCCGAAGGATAAGCACCAGAGCTCCAAATGGTGCCGAAGATGTGACATAAAACACACCAATGCTAAGGCTGCATGAATCAGATTTCCACATGAATAGAGTTTATGGGGAGATCTGGTACATCGGTCTGGGCGGTGATCGCGAGAGAGAGAGAGAGGTCTTCCACGTTTTCTTTTCCCAACTGGTGACCACATAAGGACTTGTCGATTTAGTCTCTTTTCTTCTTTGGACAGATGCGCCCCTATATATAAACAAGTTGGAGAACACTGTACTAACGTCACGGTAATTCCCCCAACATACCACATGGTATGGATACTGATTTGTTTTACCTTTCTCTCATGCCTTTTTAATACCGATTGGGACATATGCCCTCAACCAACTAATGACACGTCTTTCTATCTTTAGCTATCTCATGCCTTTTTAACACCAATTGGGGCATATGCCCTCAACCAACTCATGACAAGTCTGCCCATCTTTAGTTGTCTCTCATGCTTTTTTAAACACCGATTGGGGCATATGCCCTCAACCAACTCTTGCCATTCTTCCTATCTTTAACTATCTCCTGCAGCTCCCTCCATCTCTTCTGTATATTGTTCATCTCTGCCTCAGAAACTCATCTCCATGTATTTCTAGGCCTCCCTTTATTTTCGCTGCCCCTGTGGGTTCCAGGAGAAGGCCCTTCTGGTTATATTCTGATTTTTTTGTGCTTCATTTTTGTTTTGAAAATATAAAGTACTAACCAAGCAGAGTATGCAGTTGGGGTGTTATGTTGTAAACCAGGCTTATGGATAACGTTAAGGAACAGTGACTCACTCTAAAAACTGGTGTATGCATCTCTTTCTGCACGCCGTACCTGGGCGTAGATTTTTTTCTTTATGGATAGTTTCAGGTGAGGGGAATGCTAGTTCGTGAGTTACTGCCCTAGTTACACCTGTCCTCTCTTAAGACGGGTGGAGGTGGAGGGGGTGGATAGGTCATGAAAGAGGAAGAAGAGACAGACGTGAGCGCTATTGGTTTTTTTTATGAAGGGCAGGAGTAATCAAAGAGAGAGAGAGAGAGAATAAGAACGGGTTTGGGGTGGGAACATGAGCATGTTTCCATGAGAGGAAGATAGTGTGAGACAGGTATGTAAAGATTGACAGAAAACAAAAAAGAGCGAGCGAGAGATAGAGGAAACGTGGGATAGTGTGGTAGGGAGAGAAAGATAATGCATAAGAGGGAGGGCGAAGGAGTGAGCGAGAGAATTAAAGAGGTAGAGAGAGTGAGCGAGAAATGGTGCGGGAGTGAGAAAACTAGAGAAATTAAATAGAGAATGAGCGAGAAACGAAAAGAAAGAACTAGAGGGAGAAAGATTAGACAAGTAGTACATACAGCGAAGTATTGTGTGATAGTAGATTAGAGAGTTAACGAAAAGCAATGAACGAGAGACGGAACGTGTTATCGTGAGAGAGAGAGAGAGAGAGAGAGAGAGAGACTATTCAAAACAATGAAAGATTTGGGAACAATTTTTTTTTATTGAGGGTGATGGAGAAAAAGAAAGTGAGCGTGGGACGAAAAGAAGAGATAGAGAATATTCGTAAGAATGAACGATTGATAAATGAAGAGAACGTATCATGTGGTAGATGTGGGCTACAGGGTGATGAGAGAAAGAAAATGAGCGAGGAACGGAAAGAGAGAGAGAAAGACGGAGAGAGAGATGGGCTACACGGTGATGAGAGAAAGAAAATGAGCGAGGAACGGAAGGAGAGAGAGAAAGACGGAGAGAGATGGGCTACACGGTGATGAGAGAAAGCAAATGAGCGAGGAACGGAAGGAGAGAAAGAGAGAGATGGGCTACACGGTGTTGAGAGAAAGAAAATGAGCGAGGAACGGAAAGAGAGAGAGAAAGACGGAGAGATGGGCTACACGGTGATGAGAGAAAGAAAATGAGCGAGGAACGGAAGGAGAGAGAGAAAGAGAGAGATGGGCTACACGGTGATGAGAAAGCAAATGAGCGAGGAACGGAAGGAGAGAAAGAGAGAGATGGGCTACACGGTGATGAGAGAAAGAAAATGAGCGAGGAACGGAAAGAGAGAGAGATGGGCTACACGGTGGTGAGAGAAAGCAAATGAGCGAGGAACGGAAAGAGAGAGAGAAAGAGAGAGATGGGCTACATGGTGATGAGAGAAAGCAAATGAGCGAGGAACGTAAGGAGAGAGAGAAAGACGGAGAGAGAGATGGGCTACATGGTGATGAGAGAAAGCAAATGAGCGAGGAACGTAAGGAGAGAAAGAGAGAGATGGGCTACACGGTGGTGAGAGAAAGAAAATGAGCGAGGAACGTAAGGAGAGAAAGAGAGAGATGGGCTACACGGTGATGAGAGAAAGCAAATGAGCGAGGAACGGAAGGAGAGAAAGAAAGACGGAGAGAGAGATGGGCTACACGGTGATGAGAGAAAGCAAATGAGCGAGGAACGGAAGGAGAGAAAGAAAGACTGAGAAAGAGATGGGCTAGACCTAGACGGTGATGAGAGAAAGAAAATGAGCGAGGAACGGAAAGAGAGAGAGAGAGAAAGACGGAGAGAGAGAGAGAGATGGGATCAAAGATGAGCGTTAATGTTCACAAAAATATTGCACCTGTGGAGATGATATTCACTTTCTCCTATACCTATACCTTGCTTACCTTACAAATACCTACTGGAAATACTGTATACTAGAACTGAATGCTATATTTATCAAAGCCTTTAACCTAAAATCATCTTCTTTGTCTTCTTAGTTCTCGGGGAGAAGAAATGATATCTGTGGTGAAGTGATTAAATAGTTTGTTTTGCGTTCTTAATGTCAGGGGTTAGATTATGGACTTACGTCGGAAAATACACACATGTATCGCGGGGGATACTGATTGAAAAGGAAAGCATGCCTTCACGCAAAGTAACAGTCATAAACGCCATACAAGGCACCCTGAATTCATAGTGGTCGAACACAAGAAGAAGAATACGAACTGCGTCGTTCAGTTCACGATTGTTGTTAGAACTACGGTGTTTGTGTTTTGTACAGTTCTACTGCTGTGTTTTCAGATGGCGAAGTATATATGTGAAGAATGCAGAAACTTGGTGCAATGTTTGTTTATTTTGTTGTTTGTTGCGTAGTGGATTAAATGTCTCTTTGAACCGAGACACGCTAATTTCAACCTAAGGACGAACGTTGTTTTGGTTATATCGTAACGTGCAGGCCAACAAACATGAACAATAAGAATGAACTTCTTGCGGAGAATCCAAGTCAATGCTTTGCGTCCTGCAGGCCACACAAAGGAAACCACAAGATAATATGAAAAGAGAACTGACACTACAGCTAAACAAGCTATCAGAACACAACACAATTATTCTCCAGTGGATACCAGCCCACTGTGGCGTACCAGGAAATGAAAGAGCAGACAGACTGGCTAAGGAGGGAACAAAACTTATACAACACAAACACACAGTGTCACTACCAGAAATCAAGATACATATCAAAAGAAAGTACAAAGAGGTATGGAGGCAACAAACCCACAGCAAACACCCACAAGATCCCATCAGCAGACTAAACAGAAAACAGCACACAACAATCTTTCGCCTAAGAGCGGTCACTGCAGGCTCAACCACCACATGCACAGAATAAAGTCTGCACAGTGTTCATGCCAGACAGAAACACAGACTCCAGAGCACATCCTGCAGTCATGTCCATCATACATACACCAACGAAATGAAACATGGCCTCATGAACAAAACTTACAGACCAAGCTATGGGAACTCTCGAAGAACTCCAACTGACATGCAGCTTCATAGAGGCAACCCAGCTCATAGTTTAGACGAGCATATGAAACCAAACGCAAAGAAGAATAAGATCCCATATTTTTCTAATTGTCAACTTGCAAATATAAACAAACGCAGCGGTTTTCATTATGTTGTCAACATCTCACAAGAACTTCACCTTCATTTGCTTTTTGGTGACGGTCATATACGTCCTTTCTGCTCATAAGGGCATGTATATTCCCAGTGGCGACCTATATGTGTAAAGCATGGACATTTAACAAGACAGTGGGAAAATATATATATATTCTTTTGAGAATAAGTGTTACATAAGAGTCATATGTATATCATGGACAGAGAACACGTAGGTATATACAGAAAGAACTCAAAATCAAAGAAAACTGGCTGATGCTACAAATAAGTACGAGGAAATTGAAGTATTTTGGACATATCAAGAAGCACGAAGGGTTGAGGCAATCCTGCAAAGAGGAGAAGAGGAAGACCACATACAAGATGGATTCCGGATATAACTGATGATTTAAGCATGACGGCTGCAGGGACAGGACATCTGGCCTATGGGAGAGAGAAATTCCGAAGGACTGTTAGGTTGGCAAAGTTCTACTTGTCTGGACAAGCTATTTGATGACGATGTTCATCTTTGTGATGGCTAACACTCATTCTAAATGTGCAGTGCCTTTTGGTGTGGTGATCCTGCCATGAGTGTTGTAAGCTTGACATGATCAGCAGACAACCTGGTGGCAGGGAATTAGAATAGGGAACTCTTGTCTTGACTTTTTTTATCCTATTGTTAGAATAGAAGAATTCTCATTCCTGTCCGGAGTGGGTATAAAATACAGATATATAGCCTTCTGCGTCTTTATAGACGGCCAATTGGCAAGTGTTCTACTGTGACAATTTCTATATTTGCGCATGTGCCTCTTGCCTTTCAGCTGATCCCTAAGTCTCTCGTCACTGTTGCTTTGCGTGTTTTGTGCACGGTTCAAAAGCAAGGATGAAGTGCCCTCTCCATTTATGCCTAGCCTGGGCAGGTGAAATGGGGAATATGCCGTGCACATTTTGCACAAACCCTTTTCTATCCTACTGCTTTATCCAAAGGAAAGACGAAGTTCATACGCTTGGAATCAAGCAGGATTTGCAGGAAATTGTCAAAAGATGGAATGGAATATACATATAGCCAACCATCAACAGCCTTAGGATCTCTCCCTCCAGTTTGTGGTCAAGGTTTACTCCTATAGCCTTCTGCATAACCGTGCTGACCCACAAGGCAGTGGGTATTTACTATCAGGGTTTACTTCCTTAGCCTTTAGCTCTCCGAGTGCCTCCTCCTCCACAAGGCAGTGGGTATTTATTATCAGGGTTTACTTCCTTAGCCTTTAGCTCTCCCGAGTGCCTCCTCCACAAGGCAGTGGGTATTTATTATCAGGGTTTACTTCCTTAGCCTTTAGCTCTTCCGAGCGGGCCCCCCTTTCCACAAGGCAGTGGATTTGATAGTTGCAGTTGGTATCGTCATACGGTAGCAGATAAAACGCATGATCTGATATCTACATAAGATGCCATCCCAGTTCTTCATTGCAATGTGTGCATGGTGTTGCGTAGATGACGATGGCTCAAAATCCTCTGGATCTTGCCAAGAGCTCTATTGTGGCGTGTGCCGAGCTAGAAAACTATTACTTGCTCTTTTCTATTGAACTGGTAATATAAACGTTGCGTATCATCATCTTCTTCTTCATTCAATGTCTTGTCCTTGCCCTAAACAGAGCGTTGCCACCCTAACAGTTCTTAGGAATTTATCTCATATACCAGATGCCCGGAGTTAATTATTCTTCTTCTTCTGCGTTCTCACTAGATTATGATTTCATATTCTCTAATAAAGGCAGCCGTCTGTCTCAGATTATCAGCCACGCCATACAATTTGTCTTCTGCGTTCTAACTAGATTGAGATTTCGGATTCTCTAATAAAGCCAGCCGTCTGCCTCAGATTATCAGCCACGCCATACAGTTTGTCTTGGACGCTGGTATAAGTGGGCCACCTCTTTCTTCTCAAGTCTGCATACTGGGGGCAGTTCTGTAGAATATAATTCCTGATTTTTGCTTCCCCGTTTGTGCCGACCTCTTCCCACAGAAGTTTTGGTCACCCTCGTGATAGAAGGTCTGACATTCTTACTGCGTGCGGGTCTTTGCGATAATGAGAGAGCGGACAGGCTTGCATCAACAACATCGATTGTTAGGGAGTTGAAGATGGATAAGGGGATATTCTTCGGTCTCTTCGCGACTGTCTGTTGGATGAGGACACTAAAATCGATGTTGAATCGATCAAGCGATTTAGACAATTTGGAGTTACCCGCTGTACAAGTCGAACTGATACCTGAGAGGCAGAGTGAAAGGTGTGTTTAATCTGCGAGCCACGGGAACCATCAGTATGCATACTCTTCGATATTTGTTGGGGAGACTGAGCACCTATGGGTCTGCCCGGAGTGCAATGACGTCAGTTTAGTAACCAATAACCAAACTGCGTGGCTAAATCTCCGAGACAGATTGGCGGCTCTCACACCTTCAGACTAAAATCATCAGTCACTTCATGAAACTATCATTTCCGTGATTTTCTTTTCTTTTTGCAGAAATGCATCCATTCCTCCATTTCCATCCCACCATGGAGAATAAATGATATTTCCAAACCCTTCATCTCTTTTTATGTGCTCAAAATGCTTCAATTTTCTTATCTGTAGCATCATACATATTTCGTTAGTTCTTGCATGTTACCTTGTAACTGGTTTCTTGCTAGTAATTCTGATAGAGAATCGTTGCTCTTTTCTAATTCCACCTCTCTTCTTCTATCTTTTACTCAGGTATTCCCCATGTGTACCTTGATATCGCGCTGTGTCGACAGCTGTGAGTTCTAACACCTGGCGAGTCAGGCCATGTTTAGAGGACCAGGTTACAGGAGATTTAAACGTATATCAGTTTATAGACGCGCAGCCCAGCGTGTTCGTAGCGCGTTTGACTACGGATGACTAGTCCTCTGTAAGTGCGGGTTCAACTCCGCGGACTGGCAGGAAAGCTACAGGTTCTCCAGATTTACGGTGTTCGTGGCACCGAGCCGAAGGGTTACAATGTCCATGACACCGAGCCGAAGAGCTTTCAGCTCAAGTGCTTCTGGATCGAAAAAAATAAAAAAATAGACGCGCAGCTGATAGTTCTACATTCTTGTTCTACCCTAGCCTCCGTCCACTCTTTTTATATCTATACTAGAGAAATGATTCTTCATTGAGGTTCAGCGTCTGATTGTGCTTTATTAACTTCAAAGGAGAAACGGTCTTTGTGGCATAGAGGTTGTGTGCTCTTCTCTCGTGCCAAAGGTACCAGGTTCGCTCCCCCCTTGAAGCCATCTGGATATTTTTTTCAGAAATCAATGATCTCATTGTAGGTGAGATCGATCGAGTTCCTAGTCCTATGGGAGACGGACGATAAAACGTGTTCTCGTGTTCAATTTGATCACGTAAAAGAATCCTTGGCAGTTCAAAATCGATAGACGCTCCTCTCTTTCTCGTCTTTATAGAGGTGAGTGTGTTACTGTGTGTTAAGATGCGCGTCTGGCCGATTGCATTAGAGCGCGGCTTCCATAAGAGAGATTTCATACTTCGGCCAAGAATTTGTGTCTGTTGTCGGCATAAATGAACAAATCCTAACCTGAACAGTTTCGCGGCGAATGTACTAGCCATGCGGCCATTACAATCCTCATGTTCTCGTCCTACCTGTCCTACACCGCCCTAAACAGCAGTACTACAAGCAGTAACGACAGTTTTTCAGTTTATATGACGACGTCTGAGTTTGCGCTTGTCTCTGCTTATCTCTAAGTTTCTTTTCAAAAGATTATGCACATTTGTGTAATGTTGTTTTCCATATAACTCGGTCATCGACTAGTTTTTTTGGTGTCCATTTGTTGGGACAGATAGAAAAGTTCTTCATTCAGGCCTTGTAGATATCCTTATGTATGATCATGGGTCTGTCTTGGTGAGTCTCCCCTTCCAAATGCTCACAGAATTATTGGTTATTGGTTACTAAACTGACGGCATTGCACTCCGGGCAGACCCATAAGGTGCTCAGTCTCCCCCAACAGATATCGAAGAGTATGCATCCTGATGGTTCCTGTGGCTCGCTGATTAAACACACCTCTCACTCTGCCTCTCAGGCATCCAGTTCGACTTGAACAACGGGTAACTCAAACTGCTTAAATCGCTTGATCGATTCAACATCGATTTTAGTGTCTTCATCCAACAGAGAGTCGCGAAGAGACCGAAGAATATCCCCTTATCCATCTTCAACTCCCCAACAAAATAAAACTTTTGGTATGCGGCTATTGTCCATTTTTCTCCCATGCCTCAGCCGTTTTCTACTGCTGAGCATTCTCATGATGGATGGCAAGTTTGCACGTTACAGTACTTCAGTGCTGGTTATCTTGTCCTACCATCTGATATGTATACGGAGTATAACAGTGACGAGTTATTAGAGTTATCAGACAAAACACAACATGGGTGCGGGATAGGTGCCCTTGTGCACCTCCCGTTGAGGAGATTGTGCCAACAACGTTTTCATTCATTCGTTTTCAGCACGCGTGTAAACAACATTGTACTGGGCATGCGTGACCTCAATATATCAAACCGATGTTTCTCACACTGTGTTATCATAACATCAAGCTGTGCTTCTCTTTACCTACACATGTGTATGTGTGTCTGTATGCTTTCTTGAAAGGAAGTTTAAAGCCGAATGATTGACTTCACTGCATCGGGTTTACCCCATATGGCTTGGTCTCTCTCCGCAGAAATGGCACGCCACCTATCGAGAGTATTGAAGAGAGCACGAACTTAATAGCTCCGGCGACAATCCAGAGGTCTCTGGAAAAAATGCACTCGTTAACAGAACGGCGCTGTCGGGATTCGAACGTTCGATTCGCAAAGTAATCGCTTAACCGCTTAGCCACATATAATAAAGTTAAGAATGCCATTGACTGCTAAACAAACTAGTGTTAATGCTTTCAAAGAAACCAGTGCATATATGAATCTGATTATATACATTACAAAGTAGCAACCACATGTTATGATTAGTTATTGGTTACTGAACTGACGTTACAACACCGGAAAGACCCATAGGTACTCAGTCTGCCACAGCAGATGATGAAGAGTATGCATACTGATTGTCCCTGTGGCTTGCTGGTTAAACACACTTCTCTCTCTCTGCCCCTCAAGCATCCAGCTCTATTTATACATAATTCCAAACTGCTTAAATCGTCGGATTGATTCAACATCAATTTTAGTGTCCTCATCCAACAGTAGATCGCCAAGAGACCGAAGAATATCCCCCTTATCAATCCTCATACTGGAAGTAGTTGTTCTGTATGCTCAGTTTCGAGAGCCGCTGTAGCGTAGTTGTTAGTGAACTCGCTCCGCAAGGCTAGTGGTCTGGGTTCAGCTCCCGCAATGCGCGTGGAATTTTTCCCGACAACGACGGCTCTCAGGTCGACCCAGCCTCAACTGGGTACCAGACATGCTCTGGGAAAGTAAAGGCGGCCGGCGTGATGCTGACCACATCACCCATTGTGTGCCGACGGTCAATGAAAAATACAGGCCTAACACTGTATTGACCTATATACCACAAGGTATGAAAGGGTTCCTTTACTTACTTACTTTTTATGCTCAGTTTCGCTCTGCAACATCCCTACCATGCATGAAATCAACAAACCCTAGCATGACTTCTCACAACAATGCTCAAAATCCATCAGTATAAACAACATCATGATCACTTGCATTATCTTCTATCAGCTGCTTAATCTCGAGCTCCGCCTTCACGTTGCCGAAATCTCTACATTCTCTTCCAAGAGTAATGATAACGTTGCGGCAGATGGCCATGCTAATATCTATTTTGATCCATGTTTGTTATGAACTTCGATAAATAGCCGTATGTGCTCCTCTGCGTTCTCTTTCTTACACAAGAAGATTTCCACGTAAGTCATTGTTTATAAACCAGTGTTTCTTGATACAAGCAGGCATTGAAGTGGGGTGCAAAGGGTTCAAGAAAGAGAGATCGACCTAAGGAGACCCTGAAACGAACTTTGCTGAGAGAGGCAGGAAATATCGGTCTCAGTTCCATGGAGGAGATTGAGCGAGTTGCCCAGGATAGAGCGGTATGGAGAAATTACTTGCATGCCCTATGTGACGTATAACGGTACGAGAGGAATTATTATTATTTCTTGATACGCCAATGTCTCTCGATGAGCCAATTTCTCTCCATGATCAGATCTTGTAACGGCGGTCCCTATGGCGAAGCGGTTAATCGTTTGCCTTGCGTTTTAAGGGTCGTGTGTTCGAATCCGGACCGTGTTATTCTATTCGCAAGTAATTATTTCATCGGGGCTGCCTTAGATACGAAGTGAGGGGTTTGTGCAGTACACTCGGCAGGTGACGTACAATTTCTTACGAGAAGCGGGACTAAGTCATATTGAGAAACCAGGTGTAATGAAGTCAATCTTTTTCCTTTAGATATCTTTGAATCTTGTTGGATGTCCATATTATTCACCTTGTTTGTTCATGGTGCTCTGCACATTTCTTTTATATCATTTAGTTTAGAAATTTGGAAGTCGCTACGAAGAAGCGGTTACGGCGTTTACCTGACGTTCTGAATATTGTAAGTTGAAATCCGGATCGAATCGCATGTGCACATTTGTTTCGGAGATACCAATGATTGTTGATTTAGTAACGACTTGCCATTTCTGGCTAGCGGGACGGAACCATTTCTGGCTATCGGGACGGAACCATTTCTGGCTAACGGGACGGAACCATTTCTGGTTAGCGGGACGGAACCATTTCTGGCTAGCGGGACGGAACCATTTCTGGTTAGCGGGACGGAACCATATGATGGAAATCCGGTTCAATGATGTCATTCCTTCACCTTTAGACACCTTCCCCCTTTTTTCGTTTCAAAAGATTTGTATTTTTTCCTTGAATGTTTGTATAGTGCTCCATGATTGACATCCATCATATTTTAAGATAGTAACAACTATTATAAGAAGGAGAAGATGAAGATATCTTGGATATACCTTGAGCAGATCAAAGTAGATTAAAGCAGATATTAAAGTTGGAGACAAAGAGTTCCAGAAAGAGAGGACGCCCTAGGGAAACGCTGAAACGAACTTTGTTGGGAGTGGCAAGAAATGTCGGACACAATTCCATGGAAGATATTGAGCGAGTTGCCCAGGACAGAGCGGTATGGAGAAAGTACTTGCAGGCCCTATGTAACGTATAACGGTAAGAGAGGAATATATATATATATATATATATATATATATATATATATATATATATATATATATATATATATATATATATATATAAAGTGGTAGTGAGCTCAATCACAACCAAAGTGTACCTGTGTCAAACACCGCGACAGGCAGTTTGGAATCAAAATAGTTTTCTGTCGATATTTACGGACCTTAAAAATAAACCTCACTGGTTCAGAAAGCAATGGCAAACTACTGAATACATATAAGGGATGACTAGAAAAATCAACGACTCGTTTACTGTGGTTGGTGGCGACATCAAATTAGAATGATCAAATGCTATATATATCCTATATTAATGTATGGCTCGGAAACATGGACAATGAACAAGCAGTTAGAAGACAGAATTGATGCATTTGAGATGTGGATATATAGAAGAATAAGCAAAGTTTCATGGACAGAAAAACAGACAAATAAACAAGTTTTAGGAAAACTAGGCATGAAGAAACAATTATTAAGAGAAATAAAATTCAGACAAGTAAAGTATTTTGGGCACATAAAAGGCATGACACCATGATAAAACATTTACTAGAGGGGAAAGTTGAGGGGAGAAGAGCAAGAGGAAGACCGAGAGATAAGTGGGAGGAAACTTTAAGAAATGGACAGGTTACAGTCTGGCAGTGTGCAACACCAAGGCGAAAGACAGAGGATGCTGGAGATTCATTGCAGCCAACCTTCGATGTGGAGACGGCACCTGATGATGATGAGTGGTGGCGACATCCTGTAAACGATATGCCATGATTTTCATTTTTCATATATATATTTTCTATTTTTTTTAAACTGCATATTTTTTACTATTGTTTGTGTGTTATGTCTTACAGCTCCCGCCCGCAGTAGTGCCAGCTCATGTAATGACGAACCAGACTTTGACTTTCTCAAACCGAATTCAGGCAAACCGCTACAGAGAAAAGCTAGTACCAACTCCACTGGTGGTCCTAGAAGAACATCTTCTTCAGCTGGTGAGATATGTTTTTCTATATGTGTCTTTGTGTAAGAAAATATGTATGTGTGGGTGGGTGGGTGGAAGTTAGTGAATCTGAGAGAGAGAGAGAGAGATAACCAGGTCTTTATATACTATATTGTTTTATAATTGTCTGTCTACGATTGTGTTGGAATTGTCTGTCTATGATTGTTTTATGATTTTCCGTCTATGATTGTGTTGGAAGTGTTTTTTTACAATTATGTTGGAATTGTCTGTCTGTGATTGTGTTGGAATTGTCTGTCTACGATTGTGTTGGAATTATCTGTCTACCATAGTGTTGGAATTGTCTGTCTACGATTGTGTTGGAATTGTCTGTCTACGATTGTGTTGGAATTGTCTGTCAACGATTGTGTTGGAATTGTCTGTCTACGATTGAGTTAGAATTGTCTGTCTACGATTGTGTTGGAATTGTCTGTCTACGATTGTGTTGAAATTGTCTGTCTACGATTGTGTTGGAATTGTCTGTCTACGATTGTGTTGGAAGTGTCTGTCTACGACTGTGTTGGAATTGTCTGTCAACGATTGTGTTGGAATTGTCTGTCTACGATTGTGTTGGAATTGTCTGTCTACGATTGTGTTGGAATTGTCTGTCTACGATTGTGTTGGAATTGTCTGTCTACGATTGAGTTGGAATTGTCTGTCTACGATTGAGTTGGAATTATCTGTCTACGATTGAGTTGGAATTGACAATTGAAAAGGGAACTGACATTTTGACATGCCCCGATACAATAAGAGTGGTATCCCATCTTTGTTAAATAGTATTAGGTCATTGTACATTATTCCGACACACAGCTGTCGTAGATCGCTGTGTATGTTTGCAACATACTGCTGAATTACATATCCATTTAATGGTAAATGCATCACACATCTCGACAAAAGTGATTATTTGGCGTATATGCCGAACACTTTCGTTTTATTTAGAAGTCTCTTTTAAAAAAGATAACCCAGGGTTGAACTTTGAATGAGTTTCACAAATTAATATGAGTAACTTCCCTTGCACTAGCCTAGATAAACTTGGTGTAGAAATGTACATAGCCAGTTCGCGTTTTATGTTTTGTTTTTTACTCGCCTTTTGTGGTGCCGGGGCCCGCAAGGAAGCAAAGAATAGTACCACTGCGACCTACAAGGCATGTCGTAAGAAGTGACTGATGTAGGACCTAGGGAAGCTACCTAGTAAATAACAAGCGTCGCAGAAATCGGATTTGTAGGCACATAACTGGCACAACGTACAATCGCTCGTAGGCTCAGATCACATACAAATCACACAGAGTGGTTAACAAGTGGTCGATATGGAGCGTTCGAAAAATAAGATTTATTTGTACATGTCTCTCCCGTATGTTGTCGGGACTCGCAATGGGAGCAAAGAATAGTAACACTGCGACCTACAAGGCATGTCGTAAGTGACGACTGAGGTAGGGCCCTAGGGAAGCTACCCTAGGAAACTAAAAGTGTCCAAGAAATCGTATATGTTGGCCTATTTGTAGGCGCATAACTGGCAAAATCAAACTATTTTCTTTTTTTCCCATCTTAATCAGTCTGCAGTACAAATGTCATAACCTTCCCACCTTTTTTCTCTCCAGGCATTCTATGTCTTTGACTATAGTTTCTCATGTGCCTGTGTTTATGTCGTGACCTTCATATATCAGCTTGATACAGACATTCTTAAAGACTATTATAGAAGGTGGTAGATTAGAATCGGGAAACAAGAAGTATACAGAAGGAATAGTTAGTCATTATACAGAATGTATTTTTTTTCTCTCGTTTATCCTATAGGGCAACACATGAGTTTATGTTGATTATTGTGTGTTGGCGAAACAAGTAACAACATACTCTAGTTTTACAAAGTGTACAACAATATATAGTGACGTTCCGGCCATAATGTCTTTATCTAGCAAAGGATACAACGGAAGAGAAAACAATTCGTTACGGAAGACATTTATGTAACACATACAGCCAGACAATAAATCTCTCACGGCCCTAAAATAAAAATAAATAACGAAAAACGAAATAAATGTGGAAAAACTAGAAATGGAATAAAGAACAAAACAATAATAATGAAATATATCTTCTTCTTTTTTTTTTGTTGTTGTCGTCACACTGTTACCAGGTTGTGTCGTGGTTTTCTGTTGTTGTCTAGCGCTGTTCTGGTGGCTTGGGTGATTGTTATTTTTGTTCTTTGACAGGATTCTGCTATGCCATCTAACAATCTTTTTGTGGTCTGCCTCTCGACTTCTTTCCTGGTATTCTGCTGTAGAGAACTCTGTATACTGTGGAGTTTGAATGCATTCTTATTAAGTGGTCAAACTACTCCATTCTTTGTTTAAAAGCATATATAAAACATTCAACACGTACACATTTATTATGGAGCATGAGAAGAGATAGTATTAAGTAGCATAGGAATGTAGTGCGTCTTCGTTTTCTTCTTGTATTCGCTAGCATCGACTTGAATATGTTTGAAGAAAGCAGTTGTCTAGTTTTATTTTTGAAATCTTCAAAGATGTTGCCATGCAGTGGCACTTGTTACAACGATATAAGTCTTATGTGCTACTCATACAGTTTTGTAAAAAAAAAATGTTCAGAAGTGGTTTTTATCACGGTCATCAAAGTCTCTTTTTTAACTTGTTAAAATGTTGGTATATCAGTCTGTTGTGGTATGTGTGGAGTATGTTCTTCTTCTACCATCAGTTTTCTATGTCCAGAAATCTAAACAGCGAGAAGAGTTGATTCCATCAATTCATTTGTCAGCTTGAGGTTCTCGTGAGTGCCCTACAATTTCCCATTCAAACTAGATTTACGTGGCTATGTTCGAAATCTCAAGTCATTAAAGAGGGGCTCATGTTTGCAGAATGTGTTCAGAAGTTAGGGGGTGGTGTTCCTTTGGGTATGTACATTGGTTAGTTTGAGCAGCTTTCATTTTTTCTGTAACTTGCAGCGTAATCTAGTAAAGTAAAGGTAAAGGAACCCTTTCATACCTCGTGGTATATGGGTCAATACAGTGTTAGGCCTGTATTTTCATTGACCGTCGGCACACGATGGGTGATGTGGTCAGCATCACGCCGACCGCCTTTACTTTCCCAGAGCATGTCTGGTACCCAGTTGAGGCTGAGTCGACCTGAGAGCCGTCGTGGTCGGGAAAATTCCACGCGCATTGCGGGAGCTGAACCCAGACCACCAGCCTTGCGAAGCGAGTTCACTAACAACTACGCTACAGCGGCTCTCAGCGTAATCTCGTATTCTTTGAAAATGAAAATCGTGGCATATCCATTACATGACGTCGCCATCAAGCACGGTAAACGAGTCGTATTTTTTAAGCACCACGTATCCGTCTAGTAGTTTGCTTTTGCATTTTGAATGGTTAGGCATATTTTTACCGTTCGTAAAAATCCACGGGAACAAATTTGCTTACAAATTGACCGCCGCTGAGTTTGTAGCAGGTACTCTTGGATTGTGATTAAGTTCACTACCGCTAAGCCACATCTTTACCTAGTCCAAATATAATGTTTTGTTGGTTTCTCTTTGAACTTTACGATGGGTTCTTGTGTCGTATTTGCTCCTTGCTCTATGTCTCCATGCACATTTGTATTTCTCTTTGTTAAGTGTCTGTGCTTCCTTTAGTGTGATTCTGTGCTGGGATTGTTTCCTTTTTGGTGCCTGCTTTCGTCGGTCTGTCAGCTGCCTCATTACTCGAGGTACCACATTGTGCTGAAATTATTTCATTCTTGATACCTACTTTTGGCAGTCTGTCAGCTGCCTTATTACACAAGGTACAACATTGTGTTGAAATTGTTTCATTTTTGGTGCTTACTTTTGCCCGCTACCTTATTACTCAAGGTACCACATTGTGCTGAAATTATTTAATTTTTGGTACCTACTTTTGACAGTCTGTCAGCTGCCTCAAGGTACCACTTTGTGCTGGAATCTATATGAATACGCGCAGTTGATGATTTTCTCATTTGAAAAGTTTAGATAAAGAATGAATATACAAGATATACATATTTGCGATTCTAAACATATTCTGGTTTGTATTACGATGACTCATCAACAAGTGTTGTAGTATCGATCTGTGTTGTTCTGAGTCATCAGTTACCAGGCACATGAGGTGTGGGATGTGTGATTGTTCTTCTGATCTACTCAACACGTGTTGTGTGTTGCTGTATTGTGTGTTGCGATTCCTACGTTACTTATAGTGTATTTAAGACTAAAGCCGACACATGTGTTGTTAATTTCTATTATACATTTAATTATAGGAGCGTAGTGATCTCGTGCTACAGAATCGTGTGTATGAGTGTGTTTCAAAGAGATAT
Source organism: Arion vulgaris (assembly GCA_020796225.1). Classification (NCBI taxonomy): domain Eukaryota; kingdom Metazoa; phylum Mollusca; class Gastropoda; order Stylommatophora; family Arionidae; genus Arion; species Arion vulgaris. Next base: position 22,895,274 of record CM036772.1, on the reverse strand, counting down.
TTTCAGGGCCGCTTTTGGCCCGGAGGGGGAGGGGGTGCTATAAGAGTCAGCTCTAGACCGTACCCGAAGATCTGACTTTTGCACCAGGTTTTACCTCATACGGCCCGGCCCCTCTCCACAGAATGACACGCCCGCCATCTGCCGAGAGTATTGCACAGATCTGAAACTTCAGCAACTTCTACTTCGAACGCTCCATATCGACCACTTGTCAACCACTCGATGTGACGTGTATGTGATCTGAGCCTAAGAGCGATTGTACATTGTGCCAGTTGTGCACCTACATGTAAGCCAGCACATCCGATTTCTGCGATGCTTTTTATTTACTGGGTAGCTTCCCTAGACCCCTAACTTAGCGCCTATTATTACAACATGCCTTGTATGTCGCAGTGGTACTATTCCTTGATTCCATTGCGGGTCCCGGCGCCACAAGGACGACTCCAGCAACAATTCTAGAGGTTTCTGGAAAAAAAAATACACTCGTAATCAGAACGGCGCCGTCCGGTCTCGAACCCGCGACCTTCGGAACGTAAGACAAAGTCTTAACTACTTAGCCGCCACAGAGACCTCCTTGGTTGATAAACTACTTAGCCGCCACAGAGACCTCCTTGGTTGATAAAAACGAGCGAACGTAAGCAAAAAAAAACACCAATGTCTCGTGTGTGATTCTTGTTTCTTTACACTGAGAATATTCTGACAAATGTAGTCGCATCTTGGAGAAACATCTGTTGGAAATGGGAACTGGTACACGAATAACTTCTGCATTGATGGTGCAGCGCTGTATTTGCAGTACGGTTTTTTCTTTCTTCTTTTACCTGCATTCTGTTACTGATTGTACATCAGACACACACGAACCTGAACGCACCTTCTGTACTTTTACTTTGTGTCTTCCCATATAATACCTTTTCTGTGTGTGCGTTCAATCACCCCTTTCTTGAAGTGATGACTTGCTACTCTCAACCTGGTTAGTTAGTTGCAAGTTGTGAAGGTTTCTCCACACGTTGTTGTTCTTGTCACTAGTAGTAAGATGGTAACATTTTGTTGTTGTAGATATGTGGTGCCGTTTATTCATTCGTTATCTGGGGTCGCTAGTGTTGGGGTCTCTGTGCTTTGCGTTCCAAAGCTCGTGGGTTCTAATTCAGAAAGCTCCGTTTTTTTACGAGTGCATTTATTTCAGGGAGCCCTAGAATTGTTGCCAAAGCTACGGATTTCGTGCTTTGTATAATACTCTCGGCTGGTGGCGTGCCATTTCTGTGAAGAGGTATCAGACCATATGGGGTAAAACCCGATGCAATGAAGGGATCCCTCGGCTTTAGACCATTATGGGGTGAAGGGATAGCCCCTGCTTCGCATAAGTGGACATTACCATACTGGTCAAAACCTTACTGCACGTCCTCTCAGTGCGTCTCGGAAACAGGTACGTATGACTAACGATAGAAGGATTGACGTCATTACACCAGGTTTCCCCATATTAATCTGTCATTCTTGGAAGAAATAGCAATCAACCTACCTAGAGTGTTGCACAAAGCACGAACTCCATAGCTCCAGCAACAAACCCGGGGAACTCCGAAAACAATTGCACATTTGATTCGGTCCGGATTCGAATCTATAACCTTCAGAACGTCTTAACCACTTCGCCATAGAGACCACTAACATTTTCTATAACATTCTGTGCTGAAACAAGCTGGATATCTGATGAAGTATCTTTTCAGTGTTATTGCCAGGTAATATTAATCTTCTTCGCGTCCGTTCTTTACGACCAATTTTAATGACTCTTTGTGATATGTTTGATCTTTGCCAAGAACGTGTATACGTTGCACATTGGTGTTTGGTAGGCCCTAAACGCATAGACTTCTACACGTTTAGAACATGTGCATCCGATTTCATCCAAACCTCCTTAGTCGCCTCTTACGACATGCGTGACAGGTAACAGTGGTTCTATTCTTTACACCCCAAATCTGGGCCCCGGTAACCACTCGGTCAGTAATATTAATAATATCAACACTTTTCATTAACAAATAACCATGGACTCATAGAATTGTGGAAAATAGCAATAAAGCTGACAGTGAACTATCAAGTTAAAAAAAAAAGGAAAGGAACCATTTCATACCTCGTGGTATATAAGTCAATACAGTGTTAGGCCTGTATTTTTCATTGACCGTCGGCACACAATGGGTGATGTGGTCAGCATCACGCCGGCCGCCTTTACCTTCCCAGAGCGTGTCTGGTACCCAGTTGAGGCTGGGTCGACCTGAGGAGAGCCGTCGTGGTCGGGAAAATTCCACGCGCATTGCGGGAGCTGAGCCCAGACCACCAGCCTTTGCGAAGCGAGTTCACTAACAACTACGCTACAGCGGCTCTCAGTGTTCTATCAAACGTGCATAAAAGTCAGCCCGCATCAAATAGTATGTCCGATTTCCCGTCTGAGGTAGAAGGTCTTATGTTACTGGAGGCCACTGCTTTACCTTATATCAGAGAAGAGCTATTGGTAGATTGAATCATTGATGAAATCTTTCTTTCTTTCTGTATCCGTCTATGTACTTTCTGTATCAGTCTATGTACTTTCTGTATCCGTCTATGCACTTTCTGTATCAGTCTATGTACTTTCTGTATCAGTCTATGTACTTTCTGTATCCGTCTATGCACTTTCTGTATCAGTCTATGTACTTTCTGTATCAGTCTTTGTACTTTCTGTATCCGTCTATGCACTTTCTGTATCAGTCTATGCACTTTCTGTATCCGTCTATGCACTTTCTGTATCCGTCTATGTACTTTCTGTATCAGACTACGCACTTTCTGTATCCCTCTGTATATTTTTGGTTTCTGAATAATGAACTTGGATTCTCCGAAATGAGTTTATTTTCTTTTTCAACGTTTGTTGGCATACAGGCTCTATTGTAACCAAAACAAGGTTCGTCCTTAGGTTACAATGGTCGGGATTCGGCTTAATGGGGACTCTGGTCTGGAAACTATTTTCGTTGTTTTCATATTAATGTAAAGTTTGTAAAACCATTTTGAAAGGGTATGACTTAAAAGAGTAGAAAAAGTTTAGTTTACCAACAAAAAAAATGGTCAAACCGTTGCCACGGAAACAATACAAAATGGCCGCCAAACACAAATGGACTTTCATTCCTTACACAACAAACAAATACTCACTCTATCGCGGTTTGTTATGCATGAACCTCCCTCCTGGTGTTATGTTTGAACCTCTCTCTCATTCTCTCTCTCTCATTCTCTCTCTCGTTGTTAGATCGTCGTGCCCCATTGAACAACCTAGTTGGTATTATATTTGTTTTATTAAGTGTATTACCATGTACCAAATATTCAGCATGTAAGCAGTTTCCGAAACGCATTTTGCATTTTCGTCATGAGAACGGAAATTCAACTGAACCGAACCTTCTTCTGCTTCGAACGCTTCATATCGACTATGTGTTAACCAGTCTGTGATGCGTATGTGATCCGAGCCCTACGAGCAATTGTACGTTGTGCCAGTTATGCACCTACAAGTAGGCTAGCACATCATATTTCTGCGGCGCCTTTTTAAAAAAAAAACTAAGGTAGCTTCCCTAGGCCCCTACATTTGTTGCCTCTTACGACATGACTTGTAGGTAGCAGTGTTACTATTATTGTCTCCCCTTGTTGGCCCCGGCAACACACGAACGCAACTGAATCTAGACCGATCATCATTGTGTTATGTTTCTCTGAGTCATCATGTGTTTAATGTGACCTGGTGTATACACCTTATCTCTGAAATCAAGGAGTCTATTAAATGATCCTGACTGTGTGTGTCTTAGTCAATGTCACGAAGAAGAAGTGGAAGGAAAAAAAACCAACAACATCGACAGACAGGTTTGCATTCCCCATAAATATTAAAGTTAGTCGCAGGTATTATTTGGAATGATTGATTAATTGATTGATTGATTGATTGATAGAACCATCTTCATTGCACCTCTTTCTTACACAGGAAAGTTTCAGCTGCAGTGCACGAACTCCGTAGCACGGCGAGGGCCCGTGATGTAATTTTGAAGAGGGTGAAAATATTTTTGTAGAAATTTTTATTTTTAATCTTTACTAATGAATTTTGCCCAGGCAGCGGCTTTCCATCCTGCTTTTCTCGATTTTGAGCTACTATGGGTTCTTTTATGTGCTCAACTTGAACACTGGACCAACGTTTTATCGTCCGTCTCCGATAGGACTAGGAACTCCATCTCACCTACACTGAGATCAAGGATCTCTGGAAAAATATCCAAATTTTTTCCACAAGGGAGCGAACATACGTACCTTTGATACGAGAGACGAGCACTTTAACCTCTACGCCACAGAGACCTCCCCACCCCCTCCTCCTCCTCCTCCTCCTCTGGTCACATGAATGATCAGTCTATACTATACATGGGGCATAGATAGACATACCCTGATAGACATGGGGCATGATTTCTTACCCTATTTATAATCATACGTTTGAGAGTTCATGTCTTTGATCATACTATCTCACTATCTCAACTCATGTATAGGGACTTTACTCATGTAGAAAGATTCTTCTCTTCTTCTTCTTTGTCGTCACACTGTTACCGGGTTGTTGCCCAGTGTCGTGGTTTTCTGTTTTTGTTTTGTGCTGTTCTGGTGGCTTGTGTGATTGTTATCTTTGCTCTTTCACAGGATTCTGCTACACCATCTAACCAGAAAGATTAAACAATTAAAATTCCTACAGTTCATGTCTTTGATCATACTATCTCACTATCTCATGTATAGGGACTTTACTCATGTAGAAAGATTAAACAATTAAATTTCCTACCAAATATTTTCACAATCTTCTAAATTACATCGTGGACACTCGCCGGTGCTACGAGCTTGTACACTGCCGCTGAGATATTCATGTATAAGATAGCGATCAGAGCACACATGGTTACTCACTAAAGTGCAATGATGATAATCCTATCAATCATCACATTTTGTTTTCCTATCTTGTTTTCCTATCTTGTTTTCCTATCTTGTTTTCCTATCAGTTCCATTCCACACTGTAAGTGGTAGTAAGTAAGTAGCAACTAAATAATCACATTTGAGACCTCCATCAAACCAATTGAGAACCACTGTGGCTAATAAATTCATATCACAGTTATAGTCTACAGTAAAGTTACACAATATCAAGACCTGTTTAGTTTTAGAACCGTGTCGTTCGGAAAGGTGTTATCAGTGCCCGTTATCATAACGTGTATCTAGAGTGGACTGTGAAGTATATATGGTGTTTAAATTATCGTACGTGTGATTACAGGTGTAGCAGGCTCGGTGACTCACCTCGTCGTCGTTGTATGTATCGTTACCATTTGTATTAGTGATTCCTTGGAATAATTTTTTGTGGTTTTTCCCCCGAGGATTAATGTTATTCAAGATCGGACTGTCATATTGTATCTTTGTGAATAACTGTTTGGTTTAGGGAATCTTAGAAGGGTAAGATTCTTATCAATGCAAGGATAGACTACAGTTAATACTATGAGCAAATCACAGGGAAATAATTGGTTTTTCCCCGCAAGGAATATGGAAAAGAGGACGTTCTAAACAGACCTGGAGACGTAGTCTTCTTGGGGAACTGAAGGAGGATAGACAATCCTGAGAGACCATAAAGACAACAGACAGAGACCGGGAAAAGTGGCGAACAACTGTTGAGGTCATATGCTCCTTGAGGAGCGGAGAGGAATAAGTCAAGTCTCATAGTCTTTGATAGAATAATGAATTATTTCTCGTAGTCTGATATAATAATGAGCTATTTCTCATAGCCTTTGGTAGAATAATGAATTAAATGATAGGTCAAATGGCGCCAATTTTAAGATGCAAACACATCACCATGAACACAAAAAGAGCAATGTTCAACACCATCTTTCTCCCCACATCATGTTACCAGTGCCAAACCTAGACGCTGACAACAAACGATAGAAGAAAACTAGTCACAACAGAGATGAAGTGTCTACGCAGAATGCTGGGTGTAACAAGAAGAGACCGGTTGAGAAATGAAGACATCAGGAAAAAGTGGGTACAACATCAGTACTAGACTTCATCAAGAAACAACAAATTAAATGGTTCGGCCACGTAAGCAGATTACCACCAGACAGTGCACCCCAAAGAGCAATGCTGCTCCGATACAATGGGTACAAAGCAAAAGGCCGGCCACGCAAAAGATGGACCTCAGAGATAACAGAGGCAACGAAAGAGACTATCTACGAAGCGCATACTAGGGCCCGTTTTAGAAATCTCTTCCTGACCTGACGCTGTGAGGCATACAGGATTCGAGAAAGAAGAAGAAGATTGAATTATTTCTCATAGTCTTTACTATAATAATGGGTTATTTCTCGTAGTCTTTGGTGGAATAATGAGTTATTTCTCGTGGTTTTTGATAGAATAATGAGTTATTTCTCTTAGTCCTTGATAGAATAATGAGTTATTTCTCGTAGTCTTTGGTAGAATAATGAGTTGTTTCTCGTATTTTTTGTAGAATAATGAGTTATTTCTCGTAGTCTTTGGTAGAATAATGAATTATTTCTCAGTCTTTGATAGAATAATGAGTTATTTCTCGTAGTCTTTGATATAATAATGAGTTATTTCTCATGGTCTGTGATATCGATACTAGTAAAAAATACTTATTCGTGTCTATGATATCGACACGAAAAATAAATACTTATCCGTGTCTATGATATCGATACCAGAAAGAAATACTTATCCGTGTCTATGATATCGATACTAGAAAGAAATACTTATCCATGTCTATGATATCGATACTAGAAAGAAATACTTATCCGTGTCTATGATATCGATACTAGAAAGAAATACTTATCCATGTCTATGATATCGATACTAGAAAGAAATACTTATCCATGTCTATGATATCGATACTAGAAAGAAATACTTATCCATGTCTATGATATCGATACTAGAAAGAAATACTTATCCGTGTCTATGATATCGATACTAGAAAGAAATACTTATCCATGTCTATGATATCGATACCAGAAAGACATTCTTATCCGTGTCTATGATATCGATACTAGAAAGAAATACTTATCCGTGTCTATGATATCGATGTCTATGATATCGATACTAGAAAGAAATACTTATCCATGTCTATGATATCGATACTAGAAAGAAATACTTATCCATGTCTATGATATCGATACTAGAAAGAAATACTTATCCATGTCTATGATATCGATACTAGAAAGAAATACTTATCCATGTCTAGTATAACGATACAAGAAATACATTTACCGACTCTATAGTGTGTTTTATTTTCTTAAAGATATATGTTGTGTAGTGACTCACGCACTATGTGGATGGGAAACTAAATAATTCACATAACAAGTCCTTGCCGAATGACTGACTTGAGTATAGGAGTTGTTAGACAGACATCGTCTTCAGTGCACTGTAGTATAGTTTTCTAAGTGAAAGCCAAATGTGGGTGTTGTCAGTCTTGCATAGTTTTTAACGGTGCGCATTAATGTGCTTGTGTCGCTGACGGATTTACTTAGTGGATGTTTTGTGTCAGCTGGCCTGGATTAGCAGAGGCCTCGCGCCCGGTTCTGTGGTGTTTTCTTATGTGTCGTTATGGTGTCTGCAGTGAAGTGATCCGGAAGAGATATGAATTCAGGTATTGTGTTGAAGTAATGGCAGTGTGTTGTGTTTCAGTTAGTGTACTTGTGTTGTGTGTCATGTGTTGTTGGCATTGGGTATTGTGTTATTTGCGGTGTGTGAGGTATGGACATTGTGTTGTGTGTGAGGTATGGACATTGTTGTGTGTGAGGTATGGACAGTGTGTTGTGTGTGAGGTATGGACATTGTGTTGTGTTGAGGTATGGACATTATGTTGTGTGTGAGGTATGGACAGTGTGTTGTGTGTGAGGTATGGACAGTGTATTGTGTGTGAGGTATGGACAGTGTGTTTTGTGACGTGTGTCAGTCATTGTCAGTGGGTTGCGTTGCAGGTATTTACGTTGTGTGCTGTGTGTCAAGTATGGACATTGTGTCCTGTGTCAGGTAGGGTAAAAGTGTTGTGTGTTAGGTATCTCAGTGTGATATGTACCAGATATTGACATCGTGTTGTGTGTCACGTATGGCATTGTTCTGTATATATATATATATATATATATATATATATATATATATTATAAAGACAGAACTGAGATGTTTATGGACATGTATTTTCCCAATAGCAACATAAAGTTGTGATGCAATAGATTATTGGTAATACAGTTGAAAATCAATCGATATCTTTGAATTCAAGTCTTACAGAAGAGTACTCAGAACACTATAGGCTTAACAAAGCACAAATATGCTTATTTTGTAACAGTTTACAAATGGAAGAGGCTTGGTTGATAAAGAAGAGAAAAAATAAATACTTTGAACATGTACAATGAAAAGATTCTCTAGAGAAGATCATTATGAAGGGGCGGCAAGGGAGAGGAAAACCAAGTGAAAGATTGATGCAAGTTATCAAAGACAAGTTAGTATAATTGCGAAAGACCCCGGACACCTCCTCACTCAGGGCAGGGAGCTATTTAGAGCTTCTGCCATGGGAATGAAGTTTCGAGGTTTATAATTAGGTCATTTGGATTTTCCGAAAAGAGTTAATTCTTATTTTTCATGTTTGTTGGCCTACATGCTATATATATATATATATAATTCTCAGTGGCGGCTCGTGATCCTTTGTGTTTGTGGGGCCAGGTACAAATTTTCGAAAAACTCATGGTTTTAGGTTAGGTTTTTTTTCTTCATTGATTAAATAGTAAATACACTTTACACATTATTTTTGGTGGGGCTCGGCCCCACTGGCCCTTAATCCTGAGCCGCCACTGATCATTCTTAAAATAAATGTATGTGAAAAATAACGAACATAAAATGGGTCGAATTCATGAGAAATTATGAAACCAAAGAAATTTCTGGTCAACCACTAATAGCAACTGTTATAAGAAAGAGAGGATGGATATTTGCTAGTCACACCCTGACAAAGGCGATTTGTCAAATTGCAACAACTGGCGCAGAATAACTCTGCTATCAACACCTGGCAGGCTATTCTGCAGTATTTTGACGGAGAGGCTGAAAAAAGCCGTCGACACAAGGCTAAGAGAAGAACAAGCTGGCTTTCGTCCACATCGTTCTTGTACCGATCATATCTTCACGCTGAGATCCATTATAGAAGAATCAATTGAATTCCAGTCACCACTAGTGATACATTTTATAGACTTTCAGAAAGCGTTTGATAGTCTTCATCGTTCTACTCTCTGGGAGATTCTTAAGACCTACGGCTTACAGGAAAAATACATCAACATTATAAAAGCCTTCTATTCTGAAGCATCCTGCTGTGTAAGAACAGAAGCAGGAAACTCGGACTATTTCACAGTCAATTCGGGTGTGAAGCAGGGCTGCGTTATGTCACCTATGCTTTTGGGATAGCTATAGACTGGATTATGCGCAAATGCACCCAAGATGATCAACTACGCATCAAATGGCTTAATAACAGCAGACTATTTTATCTTGACTTTGCCGATGACGTGACCATATTGAATTCAACCACACAAGCAACCCACAAACTAACGAGCAATCTTTGCACACTTGCAGAACAGGTTGGTCTCCAGATTAATTCTGCCAATACCAAAATTATGGACCTCACAAACTCGACCGATAACATCGTAATAAATGGCCAAACACTGGAGAAAGTTGAACATTTTACATATTTGGGTAGTAAAGTGTCAAACAACGGAGACACGATGAAAGAAATAAACTCTCGTATTGCTATAGCAGCTAGTGTCTTCACTAAATTAACGAATATCTGGCAATCTCAAAACCTTAGTATATGCACAAAAGTTAAATTATTTAGGTCATGTGTGACTCATGTACTGACCTACGGTTGTGAAAGTTGGAAATCAACAAAGAAAATTGAAAAGAAACTGGACAGCTTTGAGAATAAATGTCTCCGAAAATTATTAAAAGTAAAATGGAGTGATTTCGTTTCTAACAACACAATGAGAGATAAAAACACACCAACAACCCGTATCAAATATTATAAGGAAACGAAGGTGGAAATATTTAGGTCATGTTCTTAGATCAGACGAAAAGAGACTAAATCGACAAGTCCTTATGTGGTCACCAGTTGGGAAAAGAAAACGTGGAAGACCAAAGACCACTCTTCGAAGAACCATCCAACAAGAAAGTAAACTATTTCAATGTAAAATCATACAAGATCTCCAACTGCTAGCAAAGAACCGCATCACATGGAGATCTAAAACCTCTGCCCTATGTTCCGACTTTGGCACGAAAGGAATAAACTAACTAACTAACCCTGAGAAGAAATGATCAAAGACTACCAAAGCAGGAATTGAAGAGTTCAAAAAAGAATGGACGTCCTATGAAAACCCAGAAACTTACTTTACTTAGAGGCACGTAAGTAATGTCGGACTTAATTCCATAGACGAGATTGAGCGAGGTGAGCCCAGGATAGAGCGGTATGGAGAAATTATTTGCAAGCCTTATGTAACACATAACTGTAAGAAATGAATATATAACTAATCTTCGTGAATTCGTTTTTTATTTGTGTGTTTTTTTTTTACCTGCGATGCTGGCTCATGAGTTGTTTATTTTATCGTCTGTCTCATAGTCTGTTACTGAGTCTACCTATCTATCTGTATATTACCTGTTTACCTGCCTTGTTAACTGTTTACACCTGACCCATTTTATACCGTAACCTATTCATTTGACTATGTCAGCGAAATATGTATGCGGCTTTTTGTACATAACATGTGCCTATATACAATTTTGTACATAACATGTGCCTATATACAATTTTGTACATAACATGTGCCTATATACAATTTTGTACATAACATGTGCCTATATACAATTTTGTACATAACATGTGCCTATATACAATTTTGTACATAACATGTGCCTATATACAATTTTGTACATAACATGTGCCTATATACAATTTTGTACATAACATGTGCCTATATACAATTTTGTACATAACATGTGCCTATATACAATTTTGTACATAACATGTGACTATATACAATTTTCTACATAACATGTGCCTATATACAATTTTGTACATAACATGTGACTATATACAATTTTCTGCATAACATGTGACTATATACAATTTTGTACATAACATGTGACTATATACAATTGTCTGCATAACATGTGACTATATACAATTTTGTACATACCATGTGACTATATACAATTTTCTGACTTAGCTGAGACCAAGAGGAAAAGAGCAGGTATTAGATGTATAAATATTGAATATCGTCAAAATTGAGGAAGTGAGAGTAGGGAGGTAGATAGAAAAAGAGTGAGATAGAGAGACGGGTGACTAAATAGAATGATTGGGAGAGACAGAAGTAATAGTGAGAGAGGGAGTCAGGAGCGAGGGAAAGAGAGACATGAGCGAGGAAAGGAAGAGAAGGGGAACCGAGAGGGGATTGAAATAGAAAGAGGGACAGAGAAGTTATTTGACGAGAGAGAGAGTCAGCGGAGCTAGGGTAAACTAAAGACACGAGCGAGAAACGGAAGAGAATGGGAACGGAGATGTGATTTAAATAGAAAGAGTGGCTGAGAAGTTTTAGAAAGAGTGGAAGTCAGGGGAGCGAGGGAAAGAGAAAGATGAGAGCAGAGAGGCGATTTAAATTGAAAGAGTGTGTGATACAGAGAAGTGGGGAAAACAGATTTAAGAGAGAGAGCGAGTAGGTATGAAAAACACTACAGGGAGAAACACTGAAGATACGAGGAGGGGTGTGGGATACACAGAGTTTTGGAAGAGGAAGAAATAGCGAGTTGGAAAGAGAGAAAAAAAATCAGGGCACAGAGAATATATATAAAAACTGCATGTAATTATAGTATATATGTATTTAAATAGTTATTGTGTTAGTCAGTATGTATATAATTGAATATAGTTTGTATGTTAGTGTTAATGCTTTCAATGTTCTCTCTCTCTCTCTCTCTCTCTCTCTGCCCTTTTAACCCGGATCGGGGCATAGGCCATCAACCAACTCATGCCAAGTCTTCCTATCTCTAGCTATCTCCTGCAGCTTCCTCCAGCTCTTCTTTGTATTGTTGATCTCTGCCTCCAAATCTTGTCTCCGTGTATTTCTCGGCTTCCCCTTCTTTCACTGTCCCTGCGGGTTCCAGGAAAGGACCCTTGTTATATTCCCCTCAGGTTTTCGCAAAGTGTATCCTATCTAGCGCCAGCGGGTTTTTTTTTAAACCTCCTGGTCGACTGGAATCTTGTCTTGTTCTCTCCATAAGTTCCTCATTTGTAACCCTATCATACCATCTTATTCCCTCTATTCTGCTCAGACACCAATTGATGAATGTTTGCAGCTTATGCGTTATTGTTTTAGTAGTTATCCATGTTTCTGACCCGTACAGCAGAACTGCTTTAACATTAGAGTTAAATGTCCTAATTTTTGTTCTAGATTTCTTTAGACTTCCATATGTTTCCTGTTACAATGCAAGTTCCTCATGCCTTCTGTATTCTCATTTTAATATCTCTATCTGTTCCACCCTCTTTGTCTACATTGCTGCCCAAATATGTGTATGATTCTACCTCTCGAAGTGGGATTTCACCCAGGGAGTTCAAATTGTCATTTGCTTGGTTAATTCTCATTATCCTTGTCTTTCCCTTGTGAATGTTTAGCCCTAGCTGCTGGGACCTTTGATTCAATGTGTTTAGCTTATCCTGCATCTTGATTTCGTGTATGGGACAGAAGGGCTATATCAACAGCGAAGTCTAGATCATCTAGTTGCTCTGTCAGAGTCCATTGGATTCCATTTCTGGTGTTAGTTACTGTGGTCTTCATAATCCAGTCAGTTGTCAGTAAGAACAACAAAGGTGATAGAAGACATCCCTGACGCACTCCTGTTTCTATTCCAAAAGTGTCTGTTACTTTACCTTCATGAAGAACTCTACATTTCATATCTGTATATGTTGCTTTTATTAGGTTAATAATTTTCTGTGGGATCCCATAATGTCTCATTAATTTCCAAAGGATTTCCTATCAATACTGTCAAAAGCCTTCTCATAATCCACAAATCCGATATAAAGTGGGGATTTCCATTCAATACTTTGCTCTATTATTATTATGCGTAAAGTGGCTATCTGGTCAGCACATGATCTATTTGGTTGGAAACCTGCCTGTTCTTCTCTTAGCTTTATATCGATGGCATCTCTCAGTCTCTCCAGGATAATTCTGCTTAGTATTTTCCCAGGTACTGACAACAGCATTATTCCTCTATAGTTTTCGCATTTCTGAAAGTCCCCTTTCTTTGTTTGGATTGGAATAATTGTGTGTCACCTGTTGACATTTATTTTTAACTTGCAAAGTGACCTTATTGTTGTAACATCATGACCTTGAGGACAAAGAATGACATAATCATAAAAATGAGACAGCCACACGCAACATCGGGTTGGATATCAACGCGCACGAATAGCCTGATGTTCTTATACTTCTAAATTCTCTACATGGAGTGATTCTTATTTATTATATGTGTGTTGGCCTACACGCTGTGCTGAAAAGAAATAAGATATACGGGTTGAGATCATTGCACCGGGTTTCAAATCATGGTTCCATTCATCTCCCCAGAAAGGACAAGCCACCTTCTGAGAGTGGTGCATAAATCAAGGGACATTCCCCATATCATCTGCCCTTGCTTTGCATAAATTACATGTTTCCAGAAGACAGCTGGATAAGAATTTACACAGATGGATCGGCAATGGAGGCAACCATGAATGGTGGAGCAGGAGTGTACATTAGGCACCCAGATGCTACCACTGTGTCTCTAGCGGCTCCTACTGGAAGAATATGTTCCAACTACAAAGCAGAACTCATAGCCCTTCTGATGGCAGCACAGCACATGAATAAGCTGCAAGCAGCTGCAAGCAAGATGGTATTTCTTACAGACTCATTGTCAGCTATACAAGCCCTGGAGGCTAATTCCACTGACAGCACAGTACAAAAACTACAAAGAGAACTTGCTCAGCTTTCAGAAAAGGCAGAAATTCACTTGCAGTGGATTCCATCTCACTGTGGCATTGCAGGCAATGAGAGTGCTGATGTCTTAGCTAAGGAGGGCAGTGCCAAAGAGCAAATTTACCAACCCTTGTCTTTTCAAGAGGTCAAAACCCTCATACAGAGAAAATCTGCAGTAGACTGGAAGACAAACACTGGATATGATTATGGAAAAGACTCCTCAAAGACCTAAGCAGAACAGACCAGGTCATTATATTTCGACTACGCACCGGACACTGCAGACTCAACAAACACTTATACAGACTAGGAATAAGTCAAACAGCTCTCTGCCAGTGTCAGCAGGCAGAACAGACACCAGAGCATATCCTGCAAGACTGTCCTCTTCTGTGTGAGCTGAGAAGCAACATGTGGCCACACCCAGTCGACCTGAAAACTAAGCTTTGGGAAACCTGACAGACCTGAAGCTGTCTGCCCAGTTTGTGGTCCACAGTAAATTAAGCGCATGACCAGAGATCGCTAAAGAAGAAGAAGAATCCTTTCTTTCGGCTCGGGAGACTTAGGAATGAGTTGAAAGACAAGAGAGACAAGCGCAAACTCAGAAGTTGTCACAGTAAAACACTTGCCAATTGGATGTATGTAAAGACGAAAATGGCCATATATATCGGCAACCCTACTCAGCTTATAACTTCAAGGGAGTGGCATGGCCGTTATTGATTACGGGGGCACATGATGTTGGTGATATCTGCGTAGCTTTCCTATATATTCTCTAATTGTATAAATCTTTCTTCTTTTGTCATCACACTGCTACCGGGTCACAGTGTCGTTGCCCAGTGTCGTTGCCCAGTGTCGTGGTTTTCTATTTTTGTTTTGCCCTTCTCTGGTTGATAGCTATTTTTGCTTTTTGACAGAATTATGCTATCCATCTTTTCGTGGTCCCCCCACCCCCTTCCCTCGTCTTCTTTCCTGATGTTCTGTTGTAGACGACTCTGAATACAGTGGAGCTTGGTTGGATTCTTATCAAGTGGCCAAACCGCTTCATTCTTTGTTTCTCAATGTAATTCAAACAAGGTTCTGTCCCAACTTTTTTTTTTATGCTGATGTTTCTGACTCTTGTCTTTTCTGGTGTTGTTTGTAACTTTTCGTAGGCATCGCATTTCACTTATAATCTTTTTGCGACTATCCTTTTATCAATGTCCATGTTTGACTCTGGTAACACAAAGTATAAGACAGAGCCAATCATCATTTATCGGATATGTAATGAGGAGGGGAGACTTAGAACACATTGTGATAACCGGTAAAATTGAGGACAGACAAAACAGAGAGAAAAGTAATGAGAAATAATCGTAAATTTGAGAACCTAATTGTATCACAAAATGAAGTCATAGAGAAAGTCCAGGATTTTGTTGTAACTGGGAAGTACAGTATCGCAAGATGGAGATTCAGAAAAGGATATCGAAAAAATCAAGAAGGCAAGATAAACTTTTGCGATGCTCAAAAAACAATTGGAAAACAATAGGACTAAATCTTTGGACAAAACTTAAAATATATAGAAGTAATGTACTGGGAGTGCTATTATACAGTAGTGAATGTTGGAAAATGACCCAACACATAATACACAAGTTGGAGACATTTCAGAATAAATGTTTTTTTTGGTTTTTTCGATCCAGAAGCACTTGAGCTTTTCAGCTCTTCGGCTCGGTGCCATGGACATCGTAACCCTTCGGTTCGGTGCCACGAACACCGTGAATCTGGGGAATCTGTGGCTTTTTCTGCCTGCCCACGGAATTGAACCGTACACACAGAGGGCTAGTCACCCACAGTCCAACGCGCTACGAACACGCTGGGCACGCGGGCAGAATAAATGTTTAAGAAGAATCCTGCACATTTGTTTGCCAAATACCATAACAAATGAGGAGCTTTTGAAACGAACAAACTGTGCATCCTTGGAGACTATCATTAAGAGACGAAGATGAAGGTGGTTTGGACATGTATGTCGTATTCCAGTGGGGGCATTGGCTAGGACAGCTCTCAGATGGACAGCGAATGGGAAGAGAAGATCTGGACGTCCAAAGAAAACGTGGAGAAGAACGATGGAGAGAGAGTTGAAGGAGTGTGGCCTGACGTGGGAGACGATTGGCAGAACGGCAACAGTGGAGATGTGTGTGAAAGCCTTATGTGTCAATCGGGACACGAAGAGGATATAGATAGATAGAAGACAGAGAGAGAGAAAATTGTGTACAGCCTTACTTCATGACACGGAAGATCGTTCACATCTGAGATGATAGCAAACACTAGAGACAGAGATTTGTGGAGATCCATGATCGCCTACATCATACGGCACGGCACCTGATGATGATGAACACAAAGTAGACATGAAAATGTTATTGATCATCTGTTGTGTAACTGTCAGTGAGGTGTCAATGTTGAAATGTTCAAATATATATTGTGTTCAGAATAGAGATGAATTGTCGTAAACATGTCGTCTGATATGTTGTCGTAAACATGTCTGGTATTCATCACATTTGACAAGTGCACTGTAACTTGGTTGCATGTTTGCTTAGCACTGTATTGTGAGTGTTGATTACTGCAGTGTCAGCATGATTTTATTTGGTTTGATCACATTCAACTCTAAATTTAGAGTTGACTGTGGCTTGATGTATGTAAATATTAATGACGCAGCCAGGGCTTCTGTCAGTGTTGTTTAGATGTTTCTATGCTTTTGTACAACTTCCATATTTTGATTTTTGTTTTATGTTTACAATTTTTATTCATTGTTCTAGCTTTCTATTGTATGTTAGATTTAAACAAACACATGCTCATTTAATTAATCATTTTACAAATATATTTTATGGTTGACTAGGCTCTCTCTGTCTCTCGTTCTTTGTCTTGCTCTCTGTCTATATATCTCTCTCTTTGTCTCGCGCTGTCCATGTCCCTATCTCTCTCTCTCTTTGTCTCGATCTCACTCTCTGTCTCTCACATTCTTTGTCTTGCTCTCTGTCTATATCTCTCTCTTTGTCTCGATCCTCCTCTCTGTTTCTCCCTCTGTATATCACTTTTTCTCACGCATGTTCTCTTTGTCTCTTTCTTTTTCACTGTCTGTGTGTCTTTCTATCCCTCTCAGTCTCTCTATCTCTCCCTGTCCCTCTCTCTCTCTTCTCTCTTTCTGTGTGTGTCTTTTTCTCCCGCTATCTCTTTGTCTTTATCTCTCTGTCTTTATATCTCTCCCTGTCTCTCTCTATATGTGTCTCTATGTCCCTCTCTATCTCTCCATGTCCCTCTTTCTGTGTCTCTCTCTATCCCTATGTCTTTATCTGTCATTCTTCTCTCTCTGTGTGTGTCTCTCTGTCGCCTTCTCCTTCTGTCTATCTGACTGTCTCTCTCTTCTATTATTTCTGTTCCTGTCCTAACAGAACACAGCTCTGCCAATTATCACTTCTATTAACATCATCAATCAGTCCAACAATACTAATGTAACATAGAGAGCTGCTGCAAATTGTTTCCAACCAATATGTAGCTAATTCATATATGACAGTTTCTGTAACAGCGTCATTATTGTTGAGCTTGGTCAAATAACATAGAACTGTTTAGGATGCTAAGTGATATACAGATTTATTAGAGTCCGTACAAAGATGATGAGACATATAGACATACTACAAGATTTGAACATCGAGGAACACTGGCTCATAAACAGTATCAAGTCATTGAAATTAAAATCGCCTGTGTGGTGCCGGGACCCGCAAGAGAAGAAAAGAATAGTAACACTACGACCTTCAAGGCATGTCATAAGAGGCGACTGAGGTAGGGGCCTAGGAAGCTACCTGGTAAATAAAAGCAGCGCAGAAATCGGATGTGCTCACCTACTTGTAGGCGTTTAACTGGCACAATGTTCAACTACCCTCTCCTTAACTGGCACAGAAAAATCACAAACAGTGTTAAAAAGCTGGGGTTGATTCGCAACGTCCTGTAAAGAATATGCAATCTTCTTTTTAGAGCAGTGCGGTATGACATTTTTATGTATTGGGGAGCATCTGACTGATGGTTGTGGGGGCACAGGTCCCATGTGATGATTGCAGTCCTGCTACTTCTAATAATAACAATATTAATGTTAATATAGTTGTGGTGTCCATGCTTTCTTCAGGAACAAAAAGCTTATGGAAGCCGTATGTGTCCAGCGGGACGCGACCAGGATGTAGATAACGATGGACTCGTCACTGTGGTTTAAAGAGATCAGTAATGGAGAACATGTTTACTGTAAGACAAAACAGGTTACAACCAAGGTGGCGGTAGCAGCAACACAGAGAATTGGCTAAAAATTGAGTAGTCAGAGGAGCATGATATACGAATAAAACTTGCTAAAGAATGAGTCAGACGGTCTGTGATAAGAGCCAAACCGCATATAACATGACACACATATAAAACTATCTCACTCATACTCTCCCTCTCATTATCTCCTCATTATCTCTCTCTCTCTTTCATACTCACAGTGTATTGATAATTTTATTATTTGTGTTCAGCATCAGCAGGTGGCTCTGGAGCTGTGGATGAGGAATTATTCATCAAATCGTTTGAAGATGTTCCCAGTGCAAAGGTATGACTGAAATGTTAAACAGTTGTAGCATTAGTTAGATTAGTCAAAGAATGAATATTTCTACACTCTCTGGGTCTTGTAGGAATGTGAGATAGTTGAATCTTGTATCATACAAACTATGCATTGAAGACATGAAAAAATGGAAGTTTGCAACATTCATTGCCTGTGTGTTGCCAGGGCTTGGAAGTGGAGCAAGGAATAGTAACACTGTGACCTACATGGCATGTCTAAGAGGTGACTGAAGTAGGAGCTACGGAAGCTACCCTAGTAAATAAAAAGCGTTGCATAAATCAGATGTGCTGGCCTATTTGTAGGTGCATAGCTGGCACAACGTACCATCGCTCTTAGGCTCAGATCCCATACAAATCACAAACAGTGGTTTAACCAGGGGTTTTGATATGGAGCGTTCAAAGAAAATGAAGTATCATACCAACTACTCATTGAAGACAGGAGAAAGGAAGTTAGCAAGAAAGTGATATTGCCAATTCATGAAGTTTGTTTCATACCAACTACTCATTGAAGACAGGAGAAAGAAAGTTAGCAAGAAAGAGATATTGCCAATTCATGAAGTTTGTTTCATACCAACTACTCATTGAAGACAGGAGAAAGGAAGTTAGCAAGAAAGAGATATTGCCAATTCATGAAGTTTGTTTCATACCAACTACTCATTGAAGACAGGAGAAAGAAAGTTAACAAAAAAGTGATATTGCCAATTCATGAAGTTTGTTTCATACCAACTACTCATTGAAGACAGGAGAAAGGAAGTTAGCAAGAAAGTTATATTGCCAATTCATGAAGTTTGTTTCATACCAACTACTCATTGAAGACAGGAGAAAGGAAGTTAGCAAGAAAGAGATATTGCCAATTCATGAAGTTTGTTTCATACCAACTACTCATTGAAGACAGGAGAAAAAAAGTTAGCAAGAAAGAGATATTGCCAATTCATGAAGTTTGTTTCATACCAACTACTCATTTTTTCTGCTCTCTAATCCTGTTTTGTCTCACAGTGTCAGGATAAGAAGAGATTTATAGAACTGTGTTTTGTATGCGCTTCATAAATAGTGTTTTTCTACACCTATGTTATTGCTGAGGTCCATCTTTTGCATGGATGGCCTTGTGCTTTGTATCCACTGCATCGGAATAACATTGCTCTTTGAGGCACACTGTCTGTTGGTAATCTGCTTATGTGGCGAACCATTTAATTTGTTGTTTCTTGATATTCAGTACTGATGTTTATACACGTTTTTCCTGATGCCTTCAATGAAGACAGGAAAAGGAAGTTAACAAAAGGGAGTGATTGTCACATCACAAAGTTTGTATCCCATCGAAGACAAGGAAAGGAAGAATGCCACTTCACAAATAAAGTTAGCATCACCCATCAGCACTTGGTGTTGATTATCAGTTCAGATGATACTCTTTTGCGCCATGAAGCCAAACTGTTGAGAATTTTCTCTCACTGTCTTCCTCTGTTTTGTCTCCCTTGATTTTACCAGTTGCCACAATGTATTCTGAACCCCCTTTTTTCATCTCATGCTCCAAAAATCATGGCTGTCTTTTGTTTACATTGATAAGTTTGTTTTCTCTGCGTCATGACCACTTTCAACATAACATTAGTCATTTTAGCAGTCAGTGGGACTCGTAGCTTTCTTCTGTAAAACTACATCTCTGGGGTCTCCAGAGATTGTACTATCTGTTTACTTATTGTCCATGACTTGCATCCATATGTCAGTATTGGTTCTATGTAAAATTGAAGAACTATCTCATTTCAATTAGCAGTGATTTGTGTGCCTTTCAGATTGGAATATCTTCATTGCACTCGGACATGTCCATAGGTGCTCCGATCTCCTTCGCAATATGTCCAACAGCGTCCAGCGACTGACCCCGTACCAGTTTGATGACTGACCCCGTACCAGTTTGATGACTGACCGTACCAGTTCGATGTTGATTGATGAACCTACTCATATACCTGTTGTGCTGTTATTTTCTGGCCTCTTCGATCTTCAAACCTAGCTTTTGCAATTTAGTAGTTGATGTGGATTGGTTGAAATGAAAATCTTCTTTGTGGCTACACTCTTTGAGGGCATTCAAATGTCGGCTCTATCTGTTTGCTGCCCACCTGATATGGTGGCAGAGCCAGCCAGCCTGTCTGCTCTCTCATTACCAACGACACCCATATGTACCGGAACGAAGATAAGTGTAATTCTGCAAATTATTGATGCTTGTGGTGTTCATTGTTCGTTTGAGGAACATCTGCATCGAACATGTCCATAATTGCTCCGATCTCCTCCCACGCATGTATCTCAGTATGTTTAAACGAACAACTCCCATTCTGTGTTGATTGATGTATCTACTGGGTTTTCTTGTAGTGCTCCAGTCCACTGTTTTTCTTTCATTTTCTGGAATACTCTTTATCAAACAAACCTGCAATTGAAGATAGTTTAGGATAGAAAGTTAGCAAGAAAGAGAGATTGTCAAACTTTCACCTTTAGATCCTATTTACACACGTCTAAGTTCATATTATATTGTATGCCAATAATATTTTGTAATCCAATAATATTTGTTTCCTTCTTGTCCAGATCTTCTCGTCCAGGGATGTACAAGAACAGTTGATGAAAATTAAAGACATCTTATCCGACCCTAATGTCACATGGGAGAAGAGGATAGATCATGTAACCATTTCTTTCATGCATTGTTATTGCTGACATTTGTCAATGTTTTGTTTAATATGATCTTTTGTCATGTTTTCTTTGTTCATTTATGTTGTTAGTCTCTTGTTGGATGCACAAATTCTAACCAGGTACTGGCACAGTTAACACTGCTGTTGTCACATAAAGAGATACCGCTAAAAACTAAAGCAAATCTTATAAGAACTATTCTCTGGCCAACACTATGTTACCGGTGCCAAACATGGCCAATAACAGAGAAGTTCTAACATTGTCATAGAACAGAGAAGTTCGAACATTGTTACAGTAGAACATTTACAGCTTAGTCACAGAATAGAACATTTATAGAATAAACAGAAGTTGATGATGAGTAACATTGTTACAGTAGAACATTTACAGCTTAGTCACAGAATAGAACATTTATAGAATAAACATAAGAAGTTGATGATGAGTAACATTGTTACAGTATAACATTTACAGCTTAGTCATAGAATAGAACATTTATAGAATAAACATAAGAAGTTGATGATGAGTAACATTGTTACAGTAGAACATTTACAGCTTAGTCATAGAATAGAACATTTATAGAATAAACATAAGAAGTTGATGATGAGTGACATTGTTACAGTAGAACATTTACAGCTTAGTCACAGAATAGAACATTTATAGAATAAACAGAAGTTGATGATGAGTAACATTGTTACAGTAGAACATTTACAGCTTAGTCACAGAATAGAACATTTATAGAATAAACATAAGTTGATGATGAGTAACATTGTTACAGTAGAACATTTACAGCTTAGTCACAGAATAGAACATTTATAGAATAAACATAAGAAGTTGATGAGTAACATTGTCAGTGAACATTTACAGCTTAGTCACAGAATAGAACATTTATAGAATAAACAAAGTTGATGATGATAACTGTACAGTAGAACATTTACAGCTTAGTCACAGAATAGAACATTTATAGAATAAACATAAGTTGATGATGAGTAACATTGTTACAGTAGAACATTTACAGCTTAGTCACAGAATAGAACATTTATAGAATAAACATAAGAAGTTGATGATGAGTAACATTGTTGCAGTAGAACATTTACAGCTTAGTCACAGAATAGAACATTTATAGAATAAACATAAGAAGTTGATGATGAGTAACGTTACAGTAGAACATTTACAGCTTAGTCACAGAATAGAACATTTATAGAATAAACATAAGAAGTTGATGAGTAACATTGTTACAGTAGAACATTTACAGCTTAGTCACAGAATAGAACATTTATAGAATAAACATAAGTTGATGATGAGTAACGTTGATACAGTAGAACATTTACAGCTTAGTCACAGAATAGAACATTTATAGAATAAACATAAGAAGTTGATGAGTAACATTGTTACAGTAGAACATTTACAGCTTAGTCACAGAATAGAACATTTATAGAATAAACATAAGAAGTTGATGATGAGTAACATTGTTGCAGTATAACATTTACAGCTTAGTCATAGAATAGAACATTTATAGAATAAACATAAGAAGTTGATGATGAGTAACATTGTTACAGTAGAACATTTACTGCTTAGTCACAGAATAGAACATTTATAGAATAAACATAAGAAGTTGATGATGAGTAACATTGTTACAGTAGAACATTTACAGCTTAGTCACAGAATAGAACATTTATAGAATAAACATAAGAAGTTGATGATGAGTAACCTGACTTATGAAATCTATTCATATATTTATATGACTAGGTACAAGCGGCTACAGAGGCGGTGAAATGGTTTGCATCTCTTAACTACTCTTTTGCTTTCATACTCATTGACTCCATAAGTATGATTTGTAAAGTTGAATCACGAATGGTGAGATAAAACTGGGTGGAGATGCTGGTACAGACAGTGATCAGAGAAATCACTTTCAGTTGTGCACATGGGTTCGCATGAGTCACTGGTAATGAACAAACTCATAGATTGGCTGGCATGGCTACAATATCAGAGGAAGCTGCAATGGTCAGAAATGACATTCTGACGCATTGAGAGTCTTTCCGAACAGAGGAGTTTCAGGGTTGTGAATCCCACTCGTTGACCAGATTGAGAGAGATGGGTGTCGATATTGGTACAGCCGAAAAGAACAACATATCAAATATGCAAAGAGATTGATTAATCAACATCGAACTGGCGTGTTAGGCCGCTGGACACTGCTGGATTTGTTGAGATGGAGATCGGAGCACCTATGGACTTGTCCAAAGTGCTATGATGATAGTCCTCATACAACTGATAAAATATATTACTTGACTTGAACTAACAACATTCTTATATTTTCTCTGACAGTGTAAAATGTTGAGATCATTGGTCATCTCTGGCGCTGCCGACTATGATGACTTCTTCCAATCATTACGCACCCTAGAGTCTGCTTTCATTTTGGTGGTCAAGGATTTACGGTCACAAGTGGTCAGGGAGGGATGTGTTACAATTGCGTAAGTTGCTAACTACAAATTTTGTGGAAGTAATAGAGTGACTGTCTGTAGCTCAAGCGGTAGTGAGCTCGATCACAAACCAAGCGTACCTGGTTCAAACCCCACGGCGGGCAAGTTTGGAAGCAAATTCGTTTCCGTGGGATTTTACAAAAGGTAAAAATAGACCTCACCGTTCAGAAAGCAATGGCAAACTACTGAACGTATAAGTGGTGCCTAGAAAATCAACGACTCGTTTACTGTGGTTGATGGCTACGTCCTTTGGGATATCCCACGATTTTCATTTCAATAGAATTATGAGTTTATTTTTTGTTTGTTGTACCTAGATTGTATTTCCATGAGTTTTTCTCTCAACATTCTATCTTTACTTATTCTTCAATCTTTACTTATTCTTCACTCTTACAATCTTTACTTATTCTTCAATCTTTACTTATTCTTCAATCTTACAATCTTTACTTATTCTTCACTCTTACAATCTTTACTTATTCTTCAATCTTTACTTATTCTTCAATCTTACAATCTTTACTTATTCTTCAATCTTTACTTATTCTTCAATCTTACAATCTTTACTTATTCTTCAATCTTTACTTATTCTTCACTCTTACAGTCTTTACTTATTCTTCAATCTTACAATCTTTACTTATTCTTCAATCTTACAATCTTTACTTATTCTTCAATCTTTACTTATTCTTCAATCTTACAATCTTTACTTATTCTTCAATCTTTACTTATTCTTCACTCTTACAGTCTTTACTTATTCTTCAATCTTACAATCTTTACTTATTCTTCACTCTTACAATCTTTACTTATTCTTCAATCTTTACTTATTCTTCAATCTTACAATCTTTACTTATTCTTCAATCTTTACTTATTCTTCAATCTTACAATCTTTACTTATTCTTCAATCTTTACTTATTCTTCACTCTTACAGTCTTTACTTATTCTTCAATCTTACAATCTTTACTTATTCTTCAATCTTACAATCTTTACTTATTCTTCAATCTTTACTTATTCTTCAATCTTACAATCTTTACTTATTCTTCAATCTTTACTTATTCTTCAATCTTTACTTATTCTTCAATCTTACAATCTTTATTTATTCTTCACTCTTACAATCTTTAACTTCAATCTTTACTTATTCTTCAAATATTCAATCTTTACGTATTCTTCAATCTTTATTTATTCTTCAATCTTTATTTACTTTTCAATCTTTATTTATTCTTCAATCTTTACTTATTCTTCTTCTCTAAACTTTCCATCTTTTCTTATTGTTTTCTCTAGACTTTTTCTAGCTATGAAACATGTATAGTCCTCTCATCACTTACTGTTGTAGCAATGTCTAGTACTCTTAGACACAGTAAAATTGATGGTGTAAATGATGAAAGTGTGTACTATTTATTCATCCGAAGATCACTGACATGTGTTCCACTCAGAACTGCACACAACAGACTAAGACTGGTTCCATCACCCACATGTGCATGTGGACAGACAGCCGAACAGATCCTACAAGATTGTCACCTGAATTAACTGTGGAAAGAACACTGGCCAACAAAGACGAACATTCATGCAAAGCTGTTTGGAAGCCTTGATGAACTAACAAACACAGCAACATACATCCAGAGAACCAAACTCATTGTGTAGACATTGAACAACAGCTAACGAGAATAAGAATACTGACATGTGTGTAATTATATATATATATCTTCTTACTTGAACGCTCCATATCGACTAATTGTTAAACCACTCTTAGTGATCTGAGCCTAAGAGCGATTGTAATAATAATAATATAATAAAACCCATAACCCGTTAGGGTCGAAGGTGTCACTGTGAGACATCAGCACAAAAACGCGCCATGAATCTGTCTTCAACTCGAGGAGTATGGAGAAACTCTGTCCCGACCAGCTCTTGATGTTGTCAAACCAGGATTTTCTTTGCCCTCCTTTCCTTCTTCCACCCTCAACTGTTCCCTGTATTATAGTCTTAGAGAGTAAGCTATGTCTCATCAAATGCCCGAACCACGCACATTTACCCGTTTCATGATTGTCAAGAGCGATTGTACATTGTGCCAGTTATGCGCCTACAAGTAGGCCAGTACATCCGATTTCTGTGACGCTTTTTATTTACTAGGTAGCTTTCCTAGGCCCCTACCTCAGTCGCCTCTTATGACATGTCTTGTAGGTCTCAGTGTTGCTATTCTTTTCACCCCTTGTGGGTGGCCCCAGCAACATACAGGCGATATATGTATATGATTATTGCCATATTGACTCTTTGTTCTCTTTCAGTTACCTTTCACAGCAACTGGGAACCAAATTTGATCATTTTGCTGAGTCAGTCCTGCCATCACTCATCGTCCTCATTCCCAACAGTGCCAAAGTAATGTCTACATCAGGCATAGTCTGTATACGGTTTATCATGCAGGTCAGTAATATAGTCATTGATTTGAATTGATTGTTTACTTGTCTAGTTCTCTCGGAAACTAATGTTGGCAAGTTAACCTAAGCAACATTATGTGGGTCAAATATAGTCAACCACCTGTAGTCTGTATAAGATGTCTTAAGTAAGTCATCTGTAGTCTGTATAAGATGTGTTAAGTAAGTCATCTGTAGTCTGTATAAGATGTGTTAAGTAGGTCATCTGTAGTATGTATAAGGTTTGTTAAGTAGGTCATCTCTAGTCTGTAAGATTTATTATCTAGGTCATATGTAGTCTGTATATAGTTTCTGTATAATCTTTCTTACTCTGAATACTGTATATCATTTAATCTTCTATATTATTTATTTTATTTGTTATCACACACAAACTAATGTATTACTATTGTGTTATAGTATTACTATTGTCTTATAGTATTACCTTCCATCTCACACCTGTGTATTTTGTGTCTAACATTACCTTCCATCTCACACCTGTGTTGTATCTACAATTACCTTTCATCTCACACTTGTGTTGTATCTACAATTATCTTTCATCTCACACCTGTGTTTTGTGTCTAACATTACCTACC
Source organism: Arion vulgaris (assembly GCA_020796225.1). Lineage (NCBI taxonomy): Eukaryota > Metazoa > Mollusca > Gastropoda > Stylommatophora > Arionidae > Arion > Arion vulgaris. The sequence continues at coordinate 22,868,536 of CM036772.1, read as the reverse complement.
ATCTCACACCTGTGTGTTTTGTGTCTAACATTACCTTCCATCTCACACTTGTGTTGTATCTACAATTACCTTTCATCTCACACTTGTGTTGTATCTACAATTATCTTCCATCTCACACCTGTGTGCTGTGTAGAATGTTACCTTCCATCTCACATCTGTGTGCTGTGTAGAATGTTACCTTCCATCTCACACCTGTGTGCTGTGTAGAATGTTACCTTCCATCTCACACCTGTGTGCTGTGTAGAATGTTACCTTCCATCTCACACCTGTGTGCTGTGTAGAATGTTACCTTCCATCTCACACCTGTGTGCTGTGTAGAATGTTACCTTCCATCTCACACCTGTGTGCTGTGTAGAATGTTACCTTCCATCTCACACCTGTGTGCTGTGTAGAATGTTACCTTCCATCTCACATCTGTGTGCTGTGTAGAATGTTACCTTCCTTCTGACACCTGTGTGCTGTGTAGAATGTTACCTTCAATCTGACACCTGTGTGCTGTGTAGAATGTTACCTTCAATCTGACATCTGTTTGCTGTGTAGAATGTTACCTTCCTTCTGACACCTGTGTGCTGTGTAGAATGTTACCTTCCTTCTGACACCTGTGTGCTGTGTAGAATGTTACCTTCCTTCTGACACCTGTGTGCTGTGTAGAATGTTATCTTCCATCTCACACCTGTGTGCTATGTAGAATGTTACCTTCCTTCTGACACCTGTGTGCTGTGTAGAATGTTATCTTCCATCTCACATCTGTGTGCTGCATATCATAATCATCTTGCAAGTTACTACCTCATATATTTTTCATTTCCTTATCTCACAAATTGTCTAAGAATGCCACCTCCCATTTTCCAGTTTGTCCATACCAATCGGCTCATTCCAATCATCACAGGGAGCATTACCTCTAAATCTAACATCATCAGAAGGTGAGTATCTCCATCTTTGTTGTGAGAAACATGATTAACTTGTACACTTGTAAACTGAGTACGGAAACTGTATAGCAGACGCTGTCCAACGCGATGTCCGCAGGTGTCATAGTGTCCATGTGGCACATCCCTGACGCCATGTTTTGTTCATCCAGCTTTAACATTAACCAGAATTTCAAGAAAAGAAATGTGTTTCTGGATAACAGTGAAAATTATTTACAAAATGTATGTTTTTATTTTCTGGTGAAGCTTGTTAAAACAAAGTACTTTAGTTTTACAAATAACAAAAACAATATACAGCGACATTTGACCAAAGGACTTTATCAAACCCTTATATTGATAATAGTTGCTTGATAAAGGCCTTTTGGTTGAAACTTTGCTTTATGATGTTTTTGTGAATGTTAAAACTATAGTACTTTGTTTTTACATGTTTCACCATTGCTACATAGTTTTACTGCAGTCGATAATATATTATATAATGTATCGATAGTATATATATGGTCTTTTTGTCTTTACAGACGGTCAATTGGCATGTGTTATACTGTGACAACTTTCGAGTTTTCACTTTTCTCTCTTGTCTTTCAGCTCATACATAATTCTCTTCTCAAAAGACTGCGCCGTTGTGCAATATCGCTTTCCACACAGCTCTGTCATCAACTAGTTTTTCCCATGTGCTGGGACCTATAGAAAAGATATTCATTGAGTCCTTGCATACATCTTTATATCTGAGCAGTGGTCTGCCCTGGTGTCTCTTCCCCTCCAAAAGTTCACAGAACAAATATTGATAATAATTGCTTGATAAAGGCCTTTTGGTTGAAACTTTGTTCTATATTGTTTTTGTGAATTTTAAAACTACAGTACTTTCTTTTTACGTGTTTCGTCACTGCTACATAGTTTTACTGCAGTCTTCTCTTATATTGTTTATATTTTCCATGTTTTCCAGATACTCTATGGAGTTTGTCAATCAAATACTACATTCATGGCCAACACATTGTCTGGAGAAACATATCGCCATTCTCCAGGATGCTGTGAAGAAGGGCATCAGTGATGCTGATCTAGAAGCCAGGGCATATTCTAGAAAGTTAGTCTCATTGCTCTTATCTGTTATTTTAGTAACAATATTAAGGGGGTATCCTCTGCGGTTGATGTGGAAGCCAGGGTATATTCCAGAAAGTTAATCTCATTGCTCACATGTTATTTTAGTAACAATATTAAGTGTCATCGAGGTCGCTGTAGTTAAGTAGTTACGTCGCATGCGCTACAAAGGTTGCATGTTTTTATCCGGACCATCGCCCGTATGTTGCCGGGGCCTGCAGGAGGAGAGAAGAATAGTAACACTGCCAAGAGGGTGAATCTCAACTGATGTAAGACTGATGAAAATAAAGGAAAGGATTTGTTCAAGCACTCATCATCATCAAATAGCTTGTCCAGACAAGCAGAACTTTGCCACCCCAACAGTCCTCTCGAATTTCTCTCTCTCATAGGCCAGATATCCTGCCTCTGCAGCCTATTATGTTGTATTCCATATTATTGTTGGGGTTTTCTAGGCATTGTCTTGGAAGGTAGTCTGTCATTTCGTTCAATCACTACCTAGAACAAATCTTCCAGAGGAATATGTAGGTATATGTTGAGATTAAGAGAACTATATCAGAAATTTGCACAGTCCAAGAAATTGTTGATGACTCAACTTGTCACAGCAAGTGATATACAGGACGCACAAAACTCTGCACCAGGGCCTGTTGTGTTTGCAGCAACAGTAGTTGTAATTACAGTTACTTAAGTGGTAGTGAGCTCGATCACAACCCAAGCGTACCTGGTTCAAACTCCACGACTTGTAGTTTGGAAGCAAATTCGCTCTTGTCGATGTTTATGAACTGTAAAAAAATATACATTCCCTTTCAGAAAGCAATGGCAAACAACTGAATGTATAAGTGATACGTAGAAAACTGACAACTCGTTTACTGTGGTTGATAGCTAAGTCCTGTAAAGGTTATGCCATGATTTTTATTTTCTCAGCTAAAGTAGTTGTAGTATTAGTTGCAGTAGTAGTAGCTGGTGGCGTCTGTAGCCTAGGGGATAGTGACTTGGTCTATTAATCCCGACATTCTGAGTTCGAATCACGCTGCGAACAATTTGGTTGCAAATTGTTTCGCGTGGATTTTAACAAAGGACGATGGCACCACCCGTTCAGAAAGCAGTGGCAAACTACTGAAAGTAATAGTGCTTAGAAAAATCACAAACGGCATTAAAAAGCTGGGACTGATTCGAAAAGTCCTGTAAAGGATATGCAATTAACTTTTAGTAGTAGCTGTAGTAGTAGTAGTACCTGTTATAGTAACAGTAGTTTTTGTAGTAGAAATAGTAGTATTAATTACTGTAGTAGCTGCAGTGATGGTATTTGTTATAGTAGTAGAAGTTATTGTAATAGTAGTTGTAGCATTAGTGGTAGTAGTAATAGTTATTGTAATAGAATTGTAGTATTATTAGTGGTAATAATAGTATTAGCTATTGTAATAGTAGTTGTAGCATTAGTAGTAAAGCTGAAAGATTGACTTCATTGCACCTGGTTTTACCCCATATGGCTTGGCCCCTCTCCTCAGAAATGGCATGCAAACCTGCCGTGAGTATTGCACAAAGTACGAACTCCATGGCTCCGGCAACAATTCTAGGGGTCTCCGGGAAAAATACACTTATGAACAGAGCGGCGCAGCTAGTTTGAACGTTCGACTTGCAAGGCAAGGGCTTTGCCACAGAGACCCCAAGCATGAGTAGTATTAGTGTTGGTAGTAGTAGTTGTAGTATTAGGGGTAGTAGTAGTGGTAGTAGTTGTAGTGGTAGTAGTCATTGTAATAGTTGTAGCATTAGTAATGACAACATTATTAAACTGCCATACTTGGTTGTTGACACATGTTTATCTTGTTCATTCCTCCTCCTACAGAGCTTACTGGGGATTTGCGGACCATTTCAAATCTCAAGCAGATGCACTTCTCAACTCACTGGATGCCTCCAAACAGAAAATGTTGCAAGGAGAGGTCAGTAACTCTTCGTCCAGCTCCAGTCTTAATGGGGAACATATCAAACCAAAGTCAAGGTCGCGGGCAGCTAGTGAAGAACGATCAGCGTACGCCGGACCTACGTAAGTTTGTCTTCATTGACTCATTACACATTTTCGTATCTTAGCATGGTCAAGCAATCTGATCGCATGTCCATACCTGTAGTTTTTATCTGTTTGACCAATAGACAATATATTCTTATATCTATAAATGCTATATATACTACATAGAAACGTCTGGCACAGATGTGGTATTGGCCAAGCCACAAAACTGAAGATATATCGAGCTGTCTTGCTCCCAATCCTTCTTCACACATGCGAAACATGGACTGTATATCAGCGACATGCAAAGAAACTGAACCACTTTCACACAGTCTGCCTCAGAAAAATAATGAAGATCAAATGGCAGAATATGATCCCAGAATCAGATGTCCTAAAAAGAGCCACTTTCCCCGGCATCTATAGAATCTTGATGCAGTCCCAGACACAATGGGCAGGACATGTGGCGTGAATGACTGATTGCAGAATACCCAAACGACTCTATTATGGTGAGCTGCATAGCGGTAAACGCTCCCAGGGTGGTCAGAAAAAGAGATTTAAAGACACACTCAAGAACTTGATGAAATTCTTCGACACAGATGTCGACAACTGAGAGAATGTTGCTCAAGACAAATCAGCTGGCGCACACTTCTTCGACATGGTTCTTCTGCCAGCGAGACAAGTAGAACAGCACTGATGGAACATAAACGTTAAAATAGAAAGGCAGTAAAACTCCCTACAAGTACAAGTATACCTTGCCCACGCTGTACAAGAACATTTCAAGCCCTCATCGGGCTCACTAGTCATCTACGCACACACAGACAAACATAACGCAACTACATTTCCTTGGATGAAAATTGTGTAGTCATCATCACCCTTGATGGATGAGCACCATATTTTTATATTGTTCAGATCTATCAATAATTAGACAATACACATTTTAGTTTGTAACTGGGTCCATGTATGGCCCACATCTCTCAGCAATACGCTTGTGGTCTTCTTGGTTTTTATAACTTGGTCCATGTATGGCCCTTAACTGGGTTTAGGGCATTTAGGGATTTATTGTCAGACTGTATCTGTTATGTTTGCCATACAGGAAGTATGAATTTTTTTTTCACTTCTTTTCTATCCTTTGCTTGATAAAGGCCTTTATTGTTGAAATGTTGCTGTATATTGTTTATGTACTTTGTCATACTACAGTACTTTATTATCGCATTTGTCACCATTGTTACATAGTTTTACTGCAATCTTCCCCTATATCATATCATGAATTATCTTACTTCAGTTATCAGTTATATGAGGACTATCATCATAGCACTCCGGACATGTCCATAGGTGCTCCCATCTCCGTCTCAGCAAATCCAGCAGCGAACAACGACCCAACACGCCAGTTCGATGTTGATTAATCAATCTATTTACATATTTAGTATGTCGCTCTTTTTGGGCTGCACCAATATTGACACCTATCTCTTTCAATCTGGTCAGCGAGTGGGATTCACAGCCCTGAAACTCCTCTTACTTGATATTTGTATCATAATTTGCCTTACTTGACTAATGTATCTTAGAGTAATTTTCTAACGTATCTTCCATAGATATGCAACATCTTCCTTGCGGAAACCTGCGATGCGAGTTAGTTCATCAAAAAGCGATGCTGGAGGTAAGGCAATCTCTATTTATCTATATATATGTGTGTTCTTATATATCTTACTATTCTAATCTAGTGTTCTTCTTACTCAGATATGTTATAATTTTCATCATGTTAACCCCCTCATCCTTCTAAGCCGATATACAGGCTCGCGATATTTTCTAAGATGACTCAAAGCCAGTATATTGACTAATTTAGTATACAATGAAGTATAAATGCATCAAGTGATGGAAAAAAATTACGAATGGAACATATGTATTACTCAAACTAAACAGTAATATTGTAATCTCACAATTGTATGTTTTACAGTAATGTCATTCATCAGATATCACAACTATTTATTATTTTTCTTTTATACATCATCTCAATTGATACTGTAAAACATAATTTTGTTAGAGTGCAATTATTTAATTCTGGCTTTTTAAGTAAGTAAGTAATTGTGAAAGTTTTGTCTTGTTCAAACATATTTTTTTAACAAGATTAAGAACTTTTATTTGTTAATTATTAATTTGCTAACTATTTTACATACACTTGAGTTTGTTCTACTGTGACCTCCGATAACATAAGGCCTGCGAGCTCAGGTAAAAATTCTAGGAAATCAGACCACAACCATTGCGGGATCCTCGCATTCCAGTATTGTTAGATAAAGTCAAATTAATTTTGAAAACAATACAACATGCTTAATCAAGGTTGTGTTACATTACAAGTTAAGTTTCACACTAAGGAATATCAGTATTATTAATATTTTTCATCAATAAATAACAATCAATTACTAGAATTGTGTAAAATTGTAGAAAACTTTACAGTATTCTATCAAATACTTATAAAATCCAGCCACCATTAAACAGCAATTTTAGTTTTCCCGTCTGAGCTAGTCTGCCTTATTTTGCTGGGGGCCACAGTTCTACTTATAAATGCTTACATTTATTAATGTTGATTTTTTTACTGTTTATACTCATTTCATTCATTGCTCAGAAATATTGAAACAGGCTGGGCGGGACAATGGTTGGAGTCACTGAGGAGATCTAGACTGACAATCATTTAATGCTCAGAAAGATTGAAACAGGCTGGGCTCAAAGATAATAGTTAGAGTCGTTGATGAGATCAAGGCTGACAATCATTTAATACTCAGAGAGATTGAAACAGGCTGGGCTCAAAGATAATAGTTAGAGTCGTTGATGAGATCAAGGCTGACAATCATTTAATGCTCAGAGAGATTGAAACAGGCTGGGCTCAAAGATAATAGTTAGAGTCGTTGATGAGATCAAGGCTGACAATCATTTAATGCTCAGAGAGATTGAAACAGGCTAGGCTCAAAGATAATAGTTAGAGTCGTTGATGAGATCAAGGCTGACAATCATTTAATGCTCAGAGAGATTGAAACAGGCTGGGCTCAAAGATAATAGTTAGAGTCGTTGAAGAGGTCAAGGCTGACAATCATTTAATGCTCAGAGAGATTGAAACAGGCTGGGCTCAAAGATAATAGTTAGAGTCGTTGATGAGATCAAGGCTGACAATCATTTAATGCTCAGAGAGATTGAAACAGGCTGGGCTCAAAGATAATAGTTAGAGTCGTTGATGAGATCAAGGCTGACAATCATTTAATACTCAGAGAGATTGAAACAGGCTGGGCTCAAAGATAATAGTTAGAGTCGTTGATGAGATCAAGGCTGACAATCATTTAATGCTCAGAGAGATTGAAACAGGCTGGGCTCAAAGATAATAGTTAGAGTCGTTGATGAGATCAAGGCTGACAATCATTTAATACTCAGAGAGATTGAAACAGGCTGGGCTCAAAGATAATAGTTAGAGTCGTTGATGAGATCAAGGCTGACAATCATTTAATGCTCAGAGAGATTGAAACAGGCTGGGCTCAAAGATAATAGTTAGAGTCGTTGATGAGATCAAGGCTGACAATCATTTAATGCTCAGAGAGATTGAAACAGGCTGGGCTCAAAGATAATAGTTAGAGTCGTTGATGAGATCAAGGCTGACAATCATTTAATGCTCAGAGAGATTGAAACAGGCTGGGCTCAAAGATAATAGTTAGAGTCGTTGAAGAGGTCAAGGCTGACAATCATTTAATGCTCAGAGAGATTGAAACAGGCTGGGCTCAAAGATAATAGTTAGAGTCGTTGATGAGATCAAGGCTGACAATCATTTAATGCTCAGAGAGATTGAAACAGGCTGGGCTCAAAGATAATAGTTAGAGTCGTTGATGAGATCAAGGCTGACAATCATTTAATACTCAGAGAGATTGAAACAGGCTGGGCTCAAAGATAATAGTTAGAGTCGTTGATGAGATCAAGGCTGACAATCATTTAATGCTCAGAGAGATTGAAACAGGCTGGGCTCAAAGATAATAGTTAGAGTCGTTGATGAGATCAAGGCTGACAATCATTTAATACTCAGAGAGATTGAAACAGGCTGGGCTCAAAGATAATAGTTAGAGTCGTTGATGAGGTCAAGGCTGACAATCATTTAATGCTCAGAAAGATTGAAACAGGCTGGGCTCAAAGATAATAGTTAGAGTCGTTGATGAGGTCAAGGCTGACAATCATTTAATGCTCAGAGAGATTGAAACAGGCTGGGCTCAAAGATAATAGTTAGAGTCGTTGATGAGATCAAGGCTGACAATCATTTAACACTCAGAGAGATTGAAACAGGCTGGGCTCAAAGATAATAGTTAGAGTCGTTGATGAGATCAAGGCTGACAATCATTTAATGCTCAGAAAGATTGAAACAGGCTGGGCTCAAAGATAATAGTTAGAGTCGTTGATGAGATCAAGGCTGACAATCATTTAATGCTCAGAAAGATTGAAACAGGCTGGGCTCAAAGATAATAGTTAGAGTCGTTGATGAGATCAAGGCTGACAATCATTTAATACTCAAAAGATTGAAACAGGCTGGGCTCAAAGATAATAGTTAGAGTCGTTGATGAGGTCTAGGCTGACAATCATTTAATGCTCAGAAAGATTGAAACAGGCTGGGCTCAAAGATAATAGTTAGAGTCGTTGATGAGGTCTAGGCTGACAAAAATCACTTTTTTATTGTGCCAGGACATGCTGGTGTAAGGGGAAATGAAACACCAATAGGCCTGCAAGTAAGGCTGCTGTAAAATGTGGGTGAGCAATGAACCAGGCTGATATTCTAAATTTCCTAATGGTGAGAGAGAATGATTCAAGTAATAGTGGTGAATCTACAACACTAGCTAGACAAGAGCACTATACTGGTAGCCAAAGAAGAATATTAAACCAATAAAGAACCGTTGTCGTTAGTCAGGATCCATATTGGGAAACCTTATGCAGGGAAATACACCTTTATGACTTGATTTGAAGTGAACTGAAAGGCAAAAATGGAGTCAAATAGGAAATTTTTTTATCTCTGCCGTACTGCCGTCTGTGCGACAAGGACAAATAATGATGAATTTGTCATATTACTCTTCTTCCCTATAATTATTTCATCATCATAGAATACTATCGAGAATTCTTTCATCATTTTCTTTCTCCTCACTATCCTTGTACTGTCTCTGACCTACTAAAACCCTTATTTGTTATTAAGACGCAGATGTGGATAGTGACCTAGATCTGCAAGCTCGTAAAGGTAAGACTGCCGTAACCAATCAGCATAGATGTAGCAGCTGTGTCAGTCACATGATGTTGGCTTCTGTTTATGATTGGGCATAGCATTTTTTGTTTCACGTATTTCATTATCTCACTTTTAATATTTCAGTTTCGTATTTATTTCCTTGCATATTTCAGCTTTGATTACATATTTACATATTACAGACTTCTTTTCATTTTTATTAATCACAATATCAATAATTAACTCTTTCATCCCAGATGTCCTTTTTACAGGGTTGTTTTAATATACTATGCATTCTCCATGATCACATACATACGATGTAGTTCACAGTTGAAGACCACTATAACCATAACAATATAACAAATCTCAAAGTCTACCCATATTCTTTAATCATAGTTTCCTTTTCTTCCGTTACATTCATAATAAAATATAGAGCCACAACTTATCACTAATATTTATATTAGTTTTTTAATTTCCCGCATTCGTAATGTTAAAACATTGCTGAAATTGTACCTAACCCTATATCAGTTATTCCTTGTAGTTTTTTGTAGCAGGTCATTTTTGTAGATTTGGTTTGTAAATTATAACACCTTCCATCCTCCCCTTCCAAGAACCTGAAGATAATATTTTTCCAATAGGACACAAATTTTGTACGAATGCGTTACACATCTCAGTTAACATAAATGTCTGATGAAACCCCCACTTTATAGTATCACATCTGATGGCGTGGGAGGCTCTATGGTAAAGTGTTTTAAACATTTGCCGAAAGCTGATCGAAAAGGCAAAGATCCGGGCCGAAATAGTCGACAGAAAGGATCGTACCCTAGGGAAAGCTCACCCTAGTTAAATCAAAAGCTGGCTGAAACCGGTTGGGTGGGCCTAGTCACCATTGGCGCATAATCGACCCGGCGTAGATCACTCCGTTCTTGTCAAAGAACCAATTATATATCACAAAAGAATGATAAAATTGGCTGTGAAGAACGATCGAAAAGAAGAAGAAACATTTCTAGTCTGAGATTAGCACGGTATAAATATCACTAATAGTCTGTAATAGCAAGGACATTAATATCTTGGGCCACACCTAAACAATAGACTTGTGTTTTTCTTTTCATAAAAATGAAGATCGTGGCATATCCTTTACAGGACATCGTCATTGACCACAGTAAATGACTCGTTGATTTTCTAGGCGCAACTTATACGTTCAGTAGTTTAAAATTGCTTTGTGAATGGTGAGGTCTATTTTTGCCGTTTGTAAAAATCAACAGGAACAAATTTGCTTCCAAATTACCTGCAACGGAGTTTGAACCAAGTACTCTTCGGTCTTGATCGAGCCCACTACCGTTAAGCCATAGACTCCCACTTTATTTTCATACCACATCTTATTACTGTTACCAAATATAGACACACACATGTATAACTTCTTGAACAATACCAAATCAACGTCTCTAGCCATAGTCAATCTTTTAGCACATGATTTTCTTGTATGTATTTTCTAAATTCTTTGGCTGCAGCAATCTATTTGATCATGCCTCACATTTTCCTTCTTATTCTCTGCTCACTGCTGATACTATTTATCAATGAAGATATATCTGCATGTTCATTGTATTTTTTTTTTCATCAAAATTTCATATTATTGTCACATAAATTGTTTGTTATTTCTTTGATAGGAGGGACAAGTTGTTCCGTTGTTAATATAGAGTTGTGTATCACGGAACAAACACAAAAGTCACACCTCACTTGATAAAATACATCTCTAATCTCTAAATTTATGTTGTCCAGGGGTGGTTATTTTATGATATCATATCGCCTGAAGTTGCAAACACACCTCATGCAGACATTTCCCTGTAACATTAGGCTGTTCAGCTCAAGTGGAGAGTCCCAGAAATTATCTTTCTCATATCACTCGACCCTTGAAGTCCAGTACTGTTTGATTAACATAAATTCATTTTTTTAAATAGCAGCATACAAAAACAATGCTTTTATTATTCCCAACTTATATTGAACACTAAGAAATATGAATACTAATAACACTTTTCATCAATAAATCACCATGGACTTGCAGAATTGAGTAAAATTTCAGTCAACTTTACAGTGTTCTATTAAAAACAAATATAAAAGTCATCCCACCTCAACAGGAATTTCCGATTTCCCCAATGAGCTGGAAGGTCTTCTGTTACAGGCAACCATGTCCAGACATATTTTCAAATGTAGGATTACTCATTTTGTTTTTGTTCTAGCCTTTATTTTGATGATACCCATTCCTTCCAATGCTTTGTTATAGTGAAACCTCATTTTCATGTTCTTTAATTTGTTTTGCCAGTAAATTTGTTTCAAATAGAATCCAGTTGGTGTTTTGGCTGGCTATCAATGTGTGATTTTGTGTTTGAAATGGAAACAATTTTCTGTTGTGAAAACAAAGTAATACATATGTTTTCATGTTTTTTTTTGTAAGAACAAGTTTTGCTCATACTGCCTTTTTTGTTGATGTTGAAACATTTTATCAGTGATTCCCAAACTGTAGTTTTGTCCATGACACTGTAAATCTTCATAGATGACCGTGACTATGTAAATCGGAATAGATGACCGTGACTATGTAAATCGGAATAGATGACCATGACCCTGTAAAATCTTTATAGATGACCCTGTACACAAAGAAGAGATAATAGGGAACTACTGCAGCCTGATACAATTATGGTTTATGACAAGAATGCCCCGATATAGTCCCCATGAAAGCTACATTGAAAATCTATAATGAATACAGAGCAAGAGGAAGGCCATGCAAAAGATGGAGTGTCTGCGTTAAGTACAACTTTAGAGAAAGGAATACCAATGTACAAAGTGCATTTGACAAGGTGCACAGAAGATCCTTACATCTCACTGAAGTATAATGATGAAAGATAAGAAGAAGGTACAGCAAAGTGGTTCGTCAGGTGAAGATACATGAATATATGAGGATTTGAACATCCAGATGATCAGACAGATTATCCAGAACATGCTGACTTTCTAGCAAACAGGTGCCCCAACTCAAGATGGCAGAAGTATGGACAGAGCTGATGTGTACGATGCGGTATGCGCTAATTTAAAAAAAAAATTGTTAGCGATCCAGAAGCACTTGAGCTTTCAGCTTTTCGGCTCTCTGCCACGAACACCGTGAATCTGGTGAACCTGTAGCTTTTCTGCCAGCCCGCAGAATTGAACCCACACTCACAGGGAGCTTGTCACCCATATTCCAATGCGCTACGAACACGCTGTGCAGGCGGGTGTGCGCTCATCTATATAATATGGACGAGTCTCAGACACTGGAACTAGTGTAATAATTATAAGTTTAATTTTGGGCATGATAGACAGTGTTGTCTTTGTGGTAGAGAGAAAAGATATACTAATCAACTTCTCATGGGTATGGTGAAGAAGTGAACCTTGAGATGGCTGCTGCAGCAGAAGACGAAGCATGTATGGGAATGCCCAATGTGTCTTGACATTGATTGAATAACATAACGTTAAAAAAACCATTATTCTATTGTCCATGTGTTACAGACCTGTTCAGTTTTCCAAAAACCACTAATCAGTGTGCATACCTACCTCTGAAGTCGGAGACTGCACGCCTGTATTGCTCAGGACACTGATAATAAGGAAATCAGACTTTCATGTAGCAATCGATCAGAAGCGCCCTACCAGTTGCCCTTACTACGTCTGAATTCATAGCTGGGAAATGCAGCAGAAGAAATATTCATACCCTTCGACATAGTTAGAGACTGGGGCACCTATGTGTCTTCCTATAATGCTACATCAGTTCAGTAACCAATCATAAATAACGATTCAGTTTTCCAGGGAAACACTGATGTATATGTTCAAATCAAATTTTTTTTTCTGCCGCATAGTTTAGATTGTTATTATTATTTTTCCTCTAAATAAATTTTTGTTTAATAATCCTACCCATGTTTTAATTCTACTTATAAAAGTGACCAGATTTTATTCTAAAGCATGATATAGCTTTTATGTGCTCGGTGATCGTAACAATTTGTATGCTTTTTTTGGTTGTACAATGCAACATAAATGTGATATGCTAAGCTATGTCCAGCTTCCCTCCCTATGGCAGCAATTCTGTTGTGTCTCTTAACATTTTCTATATTTGGGGAAAAATATTTTGCGAGTTTTATCAGAAACCTATTTTAATATTAATACCTTGAAGTGTATTGGGTAATACAGTTTTAGATGGATGAGCGGCTGGCGGGCACATTAGTCCCTCCCATTCGGGAGACCAGACTCAAATCCACGGTAATGGCGAAAGTTTTACTTTTGTCGGGGGCATAAAGAAATCCAAACCTGAACAATTTCGCGTTGAATGCATTGGCCGTGTGGCCATTACGTTCCTCAAACTCATCTCCTCTTCCCCCTCCCCAATCCTCCTGCATCGCCCTAAAAAAGCGGTATTACAGGAAGTAACAACGACTTTTTTTATGGAAGTGTTGAACAGTCAAAATCCTTCTTTTTCTAACTACATTTCCAGACAAATTTGATATAAAGTGTAGGATCAAGTAGTTCTTATGTCTATTTTGCCGTTGTTGATTAAATATTTTTATTATTAAAAATGGCAGTATGAGCATGTAAAACTTTGTATGAAAATGATGTTTCACAAAACAGTTTTACATGGACGACATTCAAGATATAAAAAAAAACCGAGACAGATTGTGGAGCCTGCTCAATCAATTCTGTGCCCCCATCCCACCCGATCATCTCTTGTCTTCAATGTGATCAGAGTGTCCATTCAAGGAATTTCTCCCATAAACTCATGTGCCAAGGCATTACTGGCTCTCCTCAGATGTTCAAATCACTACAGCACGTCAGAGGTTAATCCTCGCAAGCAGCAATGGCAGCAGCAACTACTACAACAACCACAACCAGCACTACAACACAATAGGGCATGCTAGTCACAGAGCTTCAAGCAATAAAGGAGGAACTCCCAAAGACCACCTGACGCCAACATCTCTTAAGGAAGGGACACTCCTCCGGTCATCTAGTGCTACAGAAGTCAGTTCAGCCTACCTGACACCTAAACCACGAGCCACGCTGCTGTCTGCAGCACGGATGGCTAAAGGGTCAACTTACTCACTACGTAAGAAAGAAACACACTTTATTAAGAAACTTCATCCAACCATATCCCAATTCCTGTCATATTCTAACTCTTCTGCTTATGTATCTGCATTTTTTAAATCACAAAATACTTCACTTAGCTATTTTAAAATGTAATAAAATCACTCTAAAAATATTTTCCTGTTTCAATCAAAGTTTTGATATTTATTATAGCCCAAAAAAAATATCTAGGGATCACAATAACAATTTATTGCAAAATTTGACTAAAAGGAAATTAGTAGCCAACTTATTACATTGGTTATCTACCTTGTCAATAATTATTCATAGTTAGTTCCCTTATTGTAATGATGTCAGTATTGCTTGTTAGGGGAGTCAAGAGTTGAATGCTTGTTGGCCAGTCATGTATTTTTCTTCTTCTTCACCTTTCAACTCCCAACAAAGCACAGGTCTTCTTTCAGCCCTTCCTTTCTCATACCATCCCTTCCAATTCTTTCCACATCTTGTCTACCCTTTTAATATCAGTCTCCAGCTCACTTCTCCAGCTCACTTCTCAGCTCACTTCTCAACTCACTTCTCCAGCTCACTTCTCCAGCTCACTTCTTCAGCTCACTTCTCCAGCTCACTTCTCCAGCTCACTTCTCCAGCTCACTTCTTCAGGTATTTCTAGGTCTTCCCCTACTTTTCTTATCCTGCGGGTTTCAAACAGTGCCTGTCTTGCAATACTTCTGGTCGGTCTTCTCAATGTGTGTCCTATCCATCTCCAGCGTCTCTTCCTTAGCTCTTTCTCTACTGGTATCTGCTTAGTTCTTTCTTGGAGTTCCCCGTTCATAAACTTATCATAGCATCTCATTGCCCTCTATTCTACGTAGACATTCATTTATGACTGGACATTGGACATGTCAACTTAACAGACACTTAATATTATAAAATGCCATCTTATGGTGAAAAATGAATTTAAGGACATTCAAAATTAGATAGGTTTATGGGTTGGAATATTA
This sequence comes from Arion vulgaris, assembly GCA_020796225.1. NCBI lineage: Eukaryota > Metazoa > Mollusca > Gastropoda > Stylommatophora > Arionidae > Arion > Arion vulgaris. Next base: position 22,853,206 of record CM036772.1, on the reverse strand, counting down.
ATTACCATGAAGATAGAGAAATTCTGTACATTAAACATTGCAATCTTTGCGTTAGTAATGCAAACAAGATGTTGCAAGAACACTGCTTGAAACTTTATCTAATTGCTCAAGCTTCCCATATTGCACCAGTCTCTCTCTCTCTCTCTGAACATCGCTGTGCACATATTGCACCAGTCTCTCTCTCTCTCTCTCTCTCTGAACATCGCTGTGCACATATTGATTTCACAGGGTTTTTAAAACTTGAAGCAAGGCAGTAGCTCAACACCTTATAAATCTCAATTTATTCTCCTTGTTATTTATTTAAAACCACATGAAAAGTAATTCTATATCGTAATTTTGTGGGAATTTTTTTATTTATTCATCTGCTAGGAATTCAGGCGCAGTCAGCGGTCTAATCGGCACCCTGTTTTTTCGAAAGCTTGCTTTCCTTATAACCAGTGTCCTTCACCATTCAGGTGAGCATTACTTCAGCTTCAGAGGTACTTCTTATTTAGATCCTCAAGTAATGGATCAGGGTTTCCTGTAGTTCAACCGTGCACACTGAGATTTTTTGGCTCAAGCTAGTCTTGAACTTCAGAATTTCTGGTCATTAGAACCTGTGATAGACTGTTATTAACTTTGCTATATACAACCCATGGAGGTATATTAAGTCACAAAATAAAGGGTCCAAAAGCGAAGGATTGACTTTATTGCACCAGGTTTCCCTATATGGCTCCGTCTCTGTCAGCAGAGATGGCACGCCATCTGCCAAGAGCATTACACAAACTCCGTAGCTCCAGCACCAATCCTAAGGATCTAATGATTAAATTGCACATGTGTCTCTTCCGGATTCAAACTTACAACCTTCAGTACGACAAGCAAATGACTTAACCACTTCGCCATTGAGAACTCCTGGTATATTAAGTGTTATGAGATCAAACAAGGTGCTATTCTACTGCTCGCAACAAGATTTTAAAAACATGTGCTAATAAATGCCAAACTTTTAAAATCACTTTTTTTTGCATGCATTTTTCAAATATCCTGTGTAATATTTATTTATATATGATGTTGAATTAGAAAAAATGATCTACCTTGATCTACAATCTAACATAATGATACGTTACTTTTAAATATGTTTAGTTTGCTAGTTATATTATGTTTTTTTTGTAAAGGTCGTGAGGTACCAACAAATTATGAAAAAATAATCACATGCAAAAATTATACAGATTTTTTTCGCGCATAAATTTAAAATAATTAATAATTATTTTGTAATTGAAACCTTTTTCGTCACACTATTACCAGGTTGTTGCCCAGTGTCCTGGTCTATACGTATATAGATTCTTACTGTGATCGTATTTGAATGTTTGTTTGCAGATCTGTCTTAGTGTAAATTTGACGTCCGTGCAGCTCTTACCCTTTCTGAACCCCAAAAATTGAAATAATTCGAATAAATTAACTAATAATATGCTACCTTACATCGTAGGTTGGTTGTAATAGCTTTTTCTAAAACCAAGCTATGTCCCTTTGCCTTGACGGCTCACCCTGCCAGACTTTTGACCGTCCGCCTCCTTGTGTTTCTTTCCCTCCCAATTATATTTTTAAATTGTACAAATATAACCTTTTTAAAATTCAAAATGTGAACTAATTCAGAGGCAAATAAAAAAAACACTGTTTATGAGGCGTAAACAAAAGCCTCGAAATCTCTTCTTATCCTTACACTGTTGTGGCAAAACAGGATTCGAGAAAAGAGGAAAGAAAGAACTAGTTCTTTTGATGCCGAATATTTATATAATTAATTGCTTTTTTTAAATAACAATTGAAAGCCATTTTATTCCATCATTATCTAAAAATACTTGTACAGGGTGTTCAACTTAAAAGCAGCCTTGAATGGAGCTAATCTAGCATATATGTATGGAAATGAGAAGGTTCAGTTATGACGTAGTATAGGTCAAGGTTGTGTGATGGTGTGTAATTGTAGTGCGAGAAGGGGCGATGAAAAAATATGACATAGGACAAGCTAGTCAGAACCGGTTTAAATAGTAAATAAACACAACGCGATAGGTTATCTGGCAAATTTTGATTTGTCAATGGGGCTGCAATTATCTTGAACACCCTATATAAAACCATTGCTTTGCTAATTTGCAGCAAAAAGGAATCAAAATTTTGTCAATTCTTACCATGCGGCTGTGAGAATCATTTTTTTCCTACAGTTATGTCATGTATCTGTGGAAGTACATTATACAAAATATATCGCTTCTCTACCTTTCTTGCTAAGATCAAAGTGTAGTGTCCACTTGATCGGGACCAAAGGGTGGGAGCCTTCATAAAGCGTCAAATGGCACAATCAATCACACTTGAACAAAACCGTCAAGCTGCTCTCCTTCGAAAGAATGAGACCGCTCGTTGTGACACTTCCGGGTAGGGTCTAATACCAAAAATATTTTAAAATAAGAAAAGGAAAATACCTATTATAAGTTATACAATTGTACTGTGAGAAACTACCTTTACAGTCGTACCTTATAGCAACTATGATACCTTTACAAATCATACTGTCATCATCATTGGCCTCTTTGTCTCAGGAGACAATAGGTATTGCGTCACATAGTATGTTTTGCGCTGAATCACAACATTTCTTGTGGCTGTAATGCCCTATTCTGGAGTGGCAATCCTTGCCACAGTTGTTGCAGGTAAAACTGGAGACTGGAGCTGATACATAGGATGTTCTCTCTGCACTCTGTACTCTCTTTTGCCTCCACATGTGATGTTGTTTTTCTTCTTTTCTTTTTGAGCCGCCCCTCACTACCATTACTGTGAGAAATACCTTTACAAATTGTTCTATATAACTTTTTATTCTTCTTTGCGATCGCTATTTTGATGATTCTATTGTTAGACACGTTCTTATGATGAAGTCGACTGTTGTCTGGAGTTCATCTCTGGTGCCATGTAGTTTTGAATGTAGTGTTGAGTTGTAGGGCCAGCATTCCTTTCTAGGGAGGACATACAGGGGACAGTCTTGCAGGACATGTTCTGTGGTTTTATTAGCGGTGCCACAGGGACACAGAGGGGATGGGGACAATCGTAGCCTGTGTGTTTGTTCAGTCCGTTATTTGCTATCCTGAGTCGGACAATGACTGTGTGTGGTAGTCATCATAGATAGTTTAGGTTATTTTCTAATATCCATGACAGTTTTTTTTTCAAAGTATGATATTTTGTTATCTACTTGTTCACATTCTGCTCCCTTTTTAGCAAGTTTGTCTGCCCTCTCCTTACCTGGCACTCACAGTGTGATGGGATCCACTGAAGTGTAACTCTCTTGTTGACAGAAATCTTGCTGAGCTCTTTTCTCAGGGATGGATGTTTTAGTTTAGTCGTCGGATGACCATCACTGCACGTCTAACAAATTAGTCCATAAGTGCTCCGATCTCTCCCTCAGTATGTCCATCAGCGTGTGGCGACTAACGACACCGGTTCTTTGTTGGTTTACAATTCTTCTTTGTCTGCCAGCATAGCGTTCTTGTCGAGCTAAACCACACTTAACTTTGAGTTCTTGCAGTCTGGTTAGTGTTGTGGATTCACCGCTATTACGTGAATCATGTACACGCCCTCTCTCCCTTAAGGAATTTATAATATCAGCCTGGTCCATTGCTCGTCCGCTTTGGACAGCAGCCATACCTGCAAGCCTATCCACACGTTCATTCCCCTTACACCTGCATGCCCTGGCACAAAAATAAAACTGATCTTTGTCAGCTTAGACCTCCCCAGCGATTCTATCCAATGTCTCCTAGCCCATCCAGTTTCAATCTTTCTGAGCATACTCATTGAGTCACTGAGAAAACATGCATGGATAAAAGTCTGTGATTCTAGCCAAATCATCGCTTTGGTAGCCGCCATGATTTCCATAGTGAGACTGCTCGTAGTCACGGCAAAACCACCACTGTCTTCCTTCACAACATCACCTCCGACCTGAGCAGTGAAAGCCCATGAGCTCCGCACATGTTGAATCACCGAACCATCCGTATAAATGATTACATCATGCTCAGATGCGTTCTCAGAAATTAATGCCTGCACCTCTGCCTCCACAACAAGTGGGTTGTGTTGCCTGCATTCTTTATCAAGTTCGATGCATACAGAAAAGGATGTAGCGATTCCTCTTGGCACTGGTATCCATTCTTCACCGGGATCAATGTCTTCAAGTGTACACACCTGTTCAATACAGTCCTCTGCCTGACCCATCCAAGATTTTCCTCTTTTAACCTATTTCCTTTTTGTCTCTTTATTTCCAAGTGCAGAGGATGTTGTGTGTCAGCATTGACTCGAAGGTATGCTCGTGCACGGCTCATCAGTATTCTATACTCCATAGTAGGATAGTCAAGGAGATAGCGCATCGCCCTGCATGACGTGTCTTTAGTGCAACCAAGTATAATGTGCATCGCCTCGTTCTGTATTCTTTCCAGTCGTTCTATCTGACTATGACTGAGAGTCAGGATCGCCAGCGCATACTCAAGCACAGAAAGGACCAGACCCTGGTATAAAAGACAAAGATGGCGCTGTTCACAATCCGCCGCAGCCATTACTCTCATTGCCAGCAAACCTTTCCTCGCCTTCATTATCACATGAGCTATGTGTTCCGTAAAAGCTAGACTACGATCAAAACGCAACCCCAGGTATTTCATAGACTGAGATCGCTCCACCACCTCTGAATACAAAACCACAGATGGTGTTGGAGTGTTGACGATGTGGTTGTTTAAAGAGAACCATGTCACCGCTGCTTTTGTGGGGTTGACCAATGCTCCTGCTTCAACGCACCATCTATCTATGCGGTCGAGTTCTGACTGAAGTTCCTCCACAAGCTGTTCTCTATCCTTGCCCTGACGATACACCAACACATCATCTGCATATGACATTGTCCTTCCTCTACCCGTGATCTGCTCTTTTGTGATGCTCACAGTATAGGCATTGAACAACACCGGAGATAATGGTGACCCCTGTGGTAAGCCAGGGTGGATTGTTGTTGGTGATGACGCCCAACTGCCACATTTAAACACTATCTTTCGCTGGAAGAGGGCCGCAAAGATCCAATTGAGGAGGAATGGATGTTTACTCTGGAGGACTTGCAGAACGGGTTCTTTATCACTGAGAATACTCTGGCCAATCATACAGTTTTCATGTGAGAATGAAATTGTGGCATATCCTTTACAGGACGTGCCATCACCACTGTAACGAGTCTAATTTCTGTGCAACACTTATACATTTAGTAGTTTGCCGTTGCTTTCTGAACAATAAGATATATTTTTATCGTTTGGGAAAATCCAGGAACAAATTTACTTAAAACTTCCCGGTGTTTGAATCCAGTACTCTTGGTTTGTGTTCGAGCTCACTACCGCTAAGCTACAGATGCCCATGTTGTGATGACCGTGAGAATACCTTTACAAATTATTCTGTTTAACGGAGAATACTGCCAAATCATACTGTTCTACTGTGAAAATAATTGTTTTAAACATTTTTTTTTTTTTTAAATATTTCTTGTAGCATTTTTAAATCTTAAGGTCACTTCACATTTATAACTCTAGTGTACAGGATTTAGAAGACCAATTCCTTCAAATGTGGAACGTTGAGTGTAGGTTAAACCCACAAACCCTCTTCATCCAATTGACAGGCGAGCACTTATGCATTACGCTATCCATCCCAAACTGTGAGAATACCTTTACAAATCATAATAAATAATTTAGAATACCTCACGCCCGTATGTTGCCGGGGCTCGCAAGGGGGGCAAAAGAATAGTAACACTGCGACCTTCAAGGCATGTTGTAAAAGGCGACTGAGGTAGTGGCCTAGGGAAGCTACCTTAGTAAATAAAAAACATCGCAGAAATCGGATGTGTTGGTCTACTTGTAGGCGCATAACTGACTCAGCGTACAATTGCTCAGATGACATATAAATCACACAAAGTAGTTAACATGTGGTCGATGTGGAGCGTAAGAAGAAGATGAATACCTTCACAAATGTTGTCAGTTTATTTTACATAGCCATAGAGATCACTATGGTTTATATGTGTATTCTAAAAGTTGTGAGAAACAGAAAGGACTTGGGAACAGTTCAACATTATGACAAAACATAAAAATAATGTGTAACAGAGCTGGCTGATAAAGAGCACCTTATCTATGCCCTACAAAAACTCTTTAGATGTGTCAGTTTGGAAGTATAATGTTTCTCTCCGAAACCAGCTTGTCATTGAGATTTGATGGAGTGTATCCATTCCGTCGTGCCATTTCTTTGTGTCGTGAGAATTACTAGTGTCACAGTAGGAGGGATTATTTCATATTTCCTTATATATATAAATATATTTATACACAATCTGATCTCCAAGAACATTCGCAGTTTTAGTTTTTTTTCTCTCCAACAGCCGTGGGAATGTTATCCATTTTATTGTAGATGCTTGGGAACTCGTATTTTATTATGGAGACTGAATTTATCCGTGGATATTTCATTTGGATTCAGTGGATATTTATAAGTTGGTCATATCAAACAGTTTGAGATTTTTTACTTATGTTGTATTGTTTCGTGTGTTCTACTTTTCTTGAGGAGTTTCATGTTTTTGTATGGATATATCTTCTTTGCGATCGATTTCGTATGCTCGTCTAAACCATGAGATGGGTTGTCTCTATGAAGCTGCATGTCAGATGGAGCCCCTCCTGAGTTCCCCATAACTTGCTATGTTTCCATTCGTTGGTTTATGCATGATGGACATGACTGCATGATCTGCTCTGGAGTCTGTGTTTCAGTCTGACATGCACAATGTGCAGCTTGAGTAGGCTCCATTCTGTGCATGTGATGGTTGAGTGTCCTGTTCTTAGGCGAGAGGTTGTTGTGTGCTCTGTATTGATATTTATTCTTCTTCAAACGCTCAATTTCAACCACTTGTTAAACCACCCTTGTGATTTGTATGTGATCTGAGCCTAAGAGTGATTGTACAGTGTGCCAGTTATGCGCCTACAAGTAGGCCAGCACATTTAATTTATGTGATGGTTTTTATTTACAAGGCTAGCTTCCCCCTTTGAGGGCCTCGACAACACACAGTTGGTATAGATATATATAGGGTTAGATCTATAATGTGTCACTTCTTATCGTAGCTAGCAGTTGGAGATCTTGTATGGTTTTATATCCCAATAGTTCACTTTCTTGTAGGATTGTTCTTGAAGAGTGGTCTTAGGTCTTCCACGTTTTCTTTTCCCAACTGGTGATCACATAAGGACTTGTCGATTTTGTCTCTGTTCGTCTGATCTGAATATTTCCACCTTCGTTTCCTTATAATATTTGATATAGGTTGTTGGTGTGTTCTATCTCTCACTGTGTTGTTAGAAACGAAATCACTCCATTTTACTTTTAATAATTTTCGAAGACATTTATTCTCAAAGCTGTCCAGTTTCTTATCAATTTTCTTTGTTGATTTCCAACTTTAACAACCGTAGGTCAGTACAGGAATCACACATGACCTAAACAATTTAACTATTGTGCATATACTAAGGTCTTGAGATTGCCAGATATTTGTTAATTTAGTGAAGGCACTAGCTGCTATAGCAATACGAGAGTTTATTTCTTTCATCGTGTCTCTGTTGTTTGGCGCTTTACTACCAAAATATGTAAAATGTTCAACTATCTCCTATGTTTGGCAATTTATTACGATGTTGTCTTTCGAGTTTCTGAGGTCCATAATTTTGGTCTTGGTTGAATTAATCTGGAGACCAACCTGTTCTGCAAGTGTGCAAATATTGCTCGTTAGTTTGTGGGTTGCTTGTGTGGTTGAATTCAATATGACCACTTCATCGGCAAAGTCAAGATCAAATAGTCTGCTTTATTAATACATTCTTATCCTCCTCTTGTTTTTTTTTTTTTACTTATCAGACTCAGTGCCATCTTCACATCAAAGATTATAAATATATATTCCTCTCACACCGTTTTATGTTACACAGGGCCTGCAAGTAATTTCTCCATAATGCTCTGTCCTGGGCAACTCGCTCAATTTCCTCCATGGAACTGAGTCCAATATTTCTTGCCACTCTCAGCAAAGTTCATTTCAGGGTTTCTCTAGGATGTCCTCTACACATCAAAGAGTGGTTGTATTAAATCTCAATCGTGTCTGTCCCATGCGTTAGTGGTACATTCTTACAGATTTTCATTTCTTTTTTGTCAAGTACCTTTTTTTCTTTTTGCTTCTCTCTCCATGAAACATGTCCCATTCTTATTAACTAAATATTTATCAACTAGCTAGTCCTGAGCAGAACTGTGACACCTTAATAGTCCTTTGGAATTTTCTTTCTCTCTCTCTCATAGGCCAGATGTCCTTCCTCTGCAGCCGTTATGCTAAAATTGTCAGTTATATCCTGAATCCATCTTCTCTGTGGTCCTCCCTTGTCGTCTCCTTTGCCAAGATGCCTCTTTCCATACTTGTTTTTTCCAACCCTTCATGTCTTTTTATATGTACAAAATATGTCAATTTTCTTATTTGTAGCATCAACCAGTTTTCTTTAATTTTGAGTCCCGTCTGGATAAGTCATCTGTTTGTTCTCTTCTCTGTCCATAGTATATAAAGGAAGGACTCTTCTAGAACACTTATAACCAAATAACCGAAAGCATATATATATATATATATTTTAATGTAATAATAATACTAATAAAATATTTCCAAAAAACAAATTTGACAATAATCTGGCACAGTTTTTTGAACAGACCAATGAAAAAGAGACAAATTTATTAAATGATTGGATCATATAAATGTTGGTTATGGCCAAGTTGGACTGGATTTTTGTGAAGTACAGTTGTCGATCCCAGGAAAGTCCCAACTGTTGTCCACCCCAGAAAAGTCCCAACTGTTGTCCACCCCAGGACAGTCCTAGCTGTTGTCCACTCCAGGACAGTCCCAAGAAGTGTGTACAATTTTCGATATTTCCTTATGTGAAGCAGATACCAGGTAATAAAACTGAGAGATATATTTTAATGAATGTTTGCAGTTTGGATGTAATATTCTTTGGTTGTATCTCAGGTAGATTTATGTTGTGTGATCCAATTCATGGCACATTAACTCTTAGTCTACGTACATTACAACAACTTTTTGGGGGTCTCTGTGCCGGAGAGGTTAGGTGCTCGTCTCTCTTGTGCCAAAGGTACCAGGTTCAATCCCTCATGGAGCCATCTGGATATCTTTCCAGAGATCCCTGATCTCAATGTGGGTGAGATCGAGCTCCTAGTCCTATCGGAGACGGACGATAAAGCTTAGGTCCCATGTTCAATTTGAGCACGTAAAAGAATCCTTGGCAGTTCAAAATTGAGAAAAGCAGGCTGGAAAGCCTCTGCCCTGGCAAAATTCAGTAGAAAAGATTAAAAATACAATTCCTACAAAAATATCTTTACCATCTTCAAAACTAGGGCCCTCGCTGATGCTATGGAGCTCATGCAAAGCAGTTGAGATCTCTCTGTGTAAGAAAGAGATCGGAGCACACATTGCTACTCACCGAAGTACAATGATGATGATCTTATCAATCAATACTATATCTTTAAGTGCAGGAATTTTAGAATATACTTTTCAATGGAGTACCTCACTTCTATTTCATATATCAGAATATGCAGTGTTGCAAGCTCTTTTTATTAACTTCAATGTTGTATTCTACACATAATTATATTCAAATATCATTATAACGTAGTGGTATGTGAAGGTATTCTAAGCTGTAGCTGTAACGGTATGTGAAGGTATTCTAAGCTGTAACGGTATGTGAAGGTATTCTAAGCTGTAGCTGTAACGGTATGTGAAGGTATTCTAAGCTATAGCTGTAACGGTATGTGAAGGTATTCTAAGCTGTAGCTGTAATGGTATGTGAAGGTATTCTAAGCTGTAGCTATAATGGTATGTGAAGGTATTCTAAGCTGTAGCTGTAATGGTATGTGAAGGTATTCTAAGCTGTAGCTATAATGGTATGTTAAGGTATTCTAAGCTGTAGCTGTAATGGTATGTGAAGGTATTCTAAGCTGTAGCTGTAATGGTATGTGAAGGTATTCTAAGCTGTAGCTGTAATGGTATGTGAAGGTATTCTAAGCTTTAGCAGTAATAATCTGTGAAGGTATTCTAAGCAGTAGCTGTAATGGTATGTGAAGGTATTCTAAGCTGTAATTGTAATGGTGTGTGAAGGTATTCTAAGTTGTAATTGTAATGGTGTGTGAAGGTATTCTAAGCTGTAGCTGTAATGGTATGTGAAGGTATTTTAAGCTGTAATGGTGTGTGAAGGTATTCTAAGCTGTAGCTGTAATGGTATGTGAAGGTATTTTAAGCTGTAATGGTATGTGAAGGTATTCTAAGCTCAGCTGTGAAAGTATTCTAAGCTGTAGCTGTAATGGTATGTGACGGTATTCTAAACTGTAACTGTAATGGTGTGTGAAGGTATTCTAAGCTGTAGCTGTAATGGTATGTGAAGGTATTCTAAGCTGTAGCTGTAATGGTATGTGAAGGTATTCTAAACTGTAATGGTATGTGAAGGTATTCCTGAGCTCTGATGGGGCTCTTATTTGTAGCCATAATTATGTGAAACTATACGAAACTGTAACTATAATGACAGTTATTTGTGGGGGCATGGTCATGATGGGACAAACGGTTCTCAGTTCGACCCAACCTCAGTTTAGTACCAGGAAAAGCACTGGGAAGTAAAGGCGGTTGACGTGATGTTGCCCACATTACCCATCGCGTGTCGACAGTCAAGGAAAAATATGGGCCTAACATCGTATTGCCCTATATACCACATGGTATAAAATGGGGTCCTTTACTTTTTCTTTTTTTTTTACTTTGAAGCATATTCTAAGATTAAATCAACTATAACTTTCTGGGACGATCAGTTATCAAGGCTGAAGATAGCTACTGCCCATACTTTCTTAATTTTTTTTTTTGGGGTGTCATTGCTAGAGCTACTGTATCAGTGCTCTGCCGATTATATTCTCATCTTGTTAATAGGAGCTATACACCTATGTCTTCCTTCCTTTCTTTCGTTCTCTTGAAATATTGTTTATATATTCAACATTGTCTCTTGTGTAAACTTCACTGTCTTTTGTAGCTTGCACAGAGGTCCATGTAGTTTTATGTCCAGTGTTGTTTCGTTAGGCCAGTGAGTTTGCCTCAGTATATCATATTCGGACCAGTTTTGAAGTATGTGCTCTGCAGAATGATGTACCTGTCCACATGGCTGAATTGCCAAGGCACCTATGTCGATACCCTGAGTGTATATATGTCTGTTCTTCTCTCTCGCTGTCTATCAAAACTGTTTTACGTTTTTTTAAGTCAAGCCACGCTTTTTAATATTTTTACAATCCCTAAAACCGTTGTTGATTCCTGCTTTCAATGTTGACCTTTGCAAAATAACTAACTATCCAAGTAAAATAGTATTAAAATAATTAATAATTTGTTTCAATAGAGCTTTGAGTGTACTTGTTTTAAGTTGCATCATGTTTAGAGTAAAGTAATTTTCAACATTTAAAAAAAGTGTATTTAATGTAACTTTTGCTTTAATAATGCAAGTTCAATTTTTAGATTTAATTATTGCAAGTGTTAAATATATTTTATTGTATTTCAGAATGTTAACATGTTTAGTTGTTAAGAGTTTTTTTTTTTTAAAGTATCATTTTTAAAAAAAATAAATGTTTCATTTTGTTTTTTGGTATTGTACATTTGTGGGCTTGATATTGTATTTTGATATGGCCAGTTTTGGTTTTGCAGCACGGAAAAAATCTAGCACATCATCTGTTAGCTCTGCTTATGACCTGTTGACTCCAGATCGCAATCGAACGGCCCGGCCTGGGATAGGTGTGTCCCAGTCTCAGCGTGAGTAATTGTCTATTCCCCGATCTAGTTTCTCTCACACCAGCAACAGCTGTTCAGCATTAAGCCAGCTCTCAGATTGGTGATATGTGAATGGCCCACTCATTGCTTGCTTTTTCCCTTGGAATGAAGTAGTATTGCCTGATTGGCTGTAGACAGCCAAATTATTTGTTCAGTGTTTGCTTAATTGGCTATAGATAGTCAAATTATGTATGCAATGTTTGCCTGATTGACTGTGGACAGCCAAATTGTATGTGCAATGTTTGCCTGATTGGCTATAGGTAGCCAAATTATATGTGCAATGTTTAATTATATGTGGTGCAATGTTTGCCTGCTTGACTATGGAAGCCAAATTATATGTTCAGTGTTACCTGATTTACTTTTTTGGTTTGGCTATAGATAACCAAATTATGTGTGCAGTATTTGCCTGCTTGGCTATGGACAGCCAAATTATATGTTCAGTGTTGCCTGATTTACTTTTTGGTTTGGCTATAGATAACCAAATTATGTGTACGGTGTTTGCCTGCTTGGCTATAGATAGTAAAATTATTGTAATTGTGGCTAGCATTATTGAAAAAACTCCTTTGCTTTGTACCTATTTCATTCAATGTGATTTTGTTTTTACCTGTAAATGAAATAAAATTAATGCCTTGGACAAGTAGTTGTCAACCAAAGTAAAGATAATGTGTCGCTAAATCCCTCATACTGTATTCTATTTCAATTTATTTTTCATTGATACACTACTTGTTATACACAAAATAACAGAACATGTCTATTGTCTATTGTGTCTCCCCAGGTGGTTGATGGAATTAGTTGTCCACTCTTGCCGTTAAGCGTAGAGGTCGCTCCTTGAAAAAAATAATTAATTTAGCAATATAACGCACCGTTGTCTTGCCGGGCCCGTCACAGTGGGGTGTTAGTCACTGATTTGATGTTGTTTCAGGATACTTAACTAACCTATTCCATTTCGAATAGTATAAATTCTACTGTATAATTCACAGTAATCCTTTATAATAAAAATTTCACAACTATTATATCTAATTTTGAAAATTCTCTGTAGTTTGAGCGCTGCTGTATAAACACGGCCTTAACTACATCAGCCACCTTGAGCACCACATGTCTCGTGATAAAATTCAAAATTTGAGATTTCATATAACCATTCAGTTACATGGTTACTTTAGTCTTTATTCTGATCTTATTCTGTAGTATAACAGACCATTGCAACACAGAGAAGTTACAGAACATTCATCGTTTCTTGTTCTTGGTACTACAATACTCATTGTGTACAATACTCATCAGGGGTCTCGGTGGTTAAGCCCTTGCCTAGCAAGTAGAAGGTCGGGGGGTTTGAATCCAGACCATGTCGTTCTGTTCATGGGTAAATTTTTTCCAGAGATCCCTAGGATTGTTGCTGGAGCTACGGAGTTTGTACTTTGTGCAATACTCTTGGCAGGTGGCATGCCATTTCTGCGGAGAGGGACCTAGCCATATTGGGTGAAACCGGTGCAATTAAGTCAACCCTTTGGCTTTAAAACCTATTTAAAACAATACTCATTAGAACCTATATATATATATATATATATATATATATATATATATATATATATATATATATATATATATATATATATATATATATGGCTTTAAAACATATATAGGTACATTGGTGGTCTATAGAACATGTGTATATATATATATATATATATGTGTGTTCTATATAGATATATATATATAGAACATGTATGGGAGGCATAACATTATTTTACTGTATACCCTAGCATGTTTGCGTGCCTGGTATTTGGTTGCAGTTACTATTTTGTTGATAATTTTATTTAGTTTAAAAACAAAATATTCTACTCTGTTTGTTGGACAATAATTATTGAGCCTCGTTTCCTTATTTCAGTGTTTTTTTCTCTTTGGGATCGAATATTTTACAGGACTGTTTTCATCTGCCGAGATTTTCAACAGAATCAAGTTTAATAACCATGGTTTTTATATTTTATTTTCATATATGTTATCTGTTGTACGTTATTGGTTCATCTTATTTCTTCTCTCTCCCTTCTCCCTCCGTGTGATTTATTTTACCTTGTATTATCACCATCCGTACCAGAATAGAAACATGATCATTGAACAAGAAAATGAACTCTAAACTATCTTAGTGATTTGATTGCCTGCTTGCCCGTGTGTTGCCGGGGCTCGTAAGGGAGCAAAGAATAGTAGCGCTGCAACGTCCAAGGCATGTCGTAAGAGGCGACTGAGGTAGGGGCCTAGGGAAGCTACCCTAGTAAATAAAAAGCGTTGCATAAATCGGCGCAATAATAAGTAAATAATAAGCAGCATATAAATAGGATGTGCTGGCCTACGTGTAGACGCATAACTGGCAACAACATACAATTGCTCTTAGACTCAAATCATATACAGCGTAGATCACAAAGCCCAAATATACGGCAAAGCTGATTGAAAAGGCGAAGATCTGGGCCGAAATAGTCAGCAGAAAGGATCGTACCTAGGGAAAGCTCACCCTAGTAAATCAAAAGCTGGCTGAAACCGGATGGGCGGGCCTAGTCACCATAGGCACATAATCGACCCAACGTAGATCACTCCGTTCTTGTCAAAGGACCAATTATATATCACAAAAAGAATGATAAAATTGGCTGTGAAGAACATTCGAAAAGAAGAAGAAATCATATACAAATCACAAAGAGTTGTTTAACAAGTGGTCGATACAGTGTGTTCACAGAAGAAGGAGATTGCCTGCTGTGCAGAATTAAAGAGACCAGTACTGCCCCTTTTGTAGACAAAATAAATAAACAATTAGAAACTTTGTCTTCCGAGTTAGAGAATTTAAAGTTATCAGGAAAGAGAACTGACCACCTAATTCAAATACTGTGAATCTTCCTAACCATACTACCTCTAGCTAACCGTACTATCTAACCAGCTTCAGACTAACCAACCATTTTATAACAATTAACCAGTTTCTCATCTCACACCAAATATGTTGTGGGTCTCATTCTGTAAGTGTTTTCTCTATGTGTGTGTGTGTGTATTAACATAACAGGTAGATGGGAAACATAATAGATAGATGGTAAACATTTGTTAAGTTATCTGAGCTTCTTGTTGCCAACTAATATTGTAAACTTTAGCTGAGGAGTATTTGTATACATTTTCTTTAGATAAATAAATAGTAGAGTGGAGAAGTGATGGTTTTATGTATATGGTGATTCATGTGAGGGTGATGTGTGGGTGTCTGTGATGTACATGTGTGTGTTTTATTATCTTTGTGTGTATGTGTATGTTCATGTGTTTTTGTGAGCATTAGTGTGTGTGTGTGCCGGCAGTCTGTGTACATGTGTGTGTTGTCTTATCTTTGTGTGTGTGTGTGTGTAAAAGTTTATGTGTATGCGTACATGTGTTTTTTGTGAGCGTAAATTTGTGTGTGTGAAAGTCTGTGTGCGTGTGTATGCGATTGTGTTTTTTTTTGTGAGCGTTAGTTTGTGCATGGTCATGTATGTGTGTGCGTCAGAGTCTGCCTGTATGTGTACATTTTCTTATCTGTGTATGTGCCAGAGTGTGTGTACATGTGTATGCACACTGACTTTCTGATGTTTTTGTGTTAGTTTGTGTGAGCATGAGTGTGTGTCTTTGTCGAGTGTGTATTTTGAACATATATGTGTATATTTTTGTCGAACTTGTCTGTCTTTCTTTTCTCCAATCCTGTTTTGTCTCACAACTTCAGAAAAAGAAGAAATTTCTAGAATGGGCCCTTGTGTGCACTTCATAAATAGTGTCTTTCATCGCTTCTGTTATCTCTGAGTCCATCTTTTACGTGGCCAGTCTTTTGCTTTGTATCCATTGTATCGGAGTAGCATTGCTCTTTGAGCTGCACTGTCTGTTGGTAATCTGCTTACGTGGCGAACCATTTAATTTGTTGTTTCTTGATGAAGTCTAGTACTGATGTTGTACCCACTGTTTTCCTGATGTCTTCATTTCTCAACCAGTCTCTTCTTGTTACCCCAGCATTCTGCATAGACACTTCATCTCTGTCGTGACTAGTTTTCTTCTATCATTTGAGGTCAGCGTCCAGGTTTGGCACTGATAGCATGTCTGTCTGTGTGTGGGCAAGTGTTTTTGTTTCTTGATTGTGCATGTGTTCGTTCAACTTACGTGTGTATGTTTTTTGGATGTGTGTGTGTTTAATGTGTATGTGTGTTGAAAATGTTTGTTGAACGTTCGTGTTTATGTGTGTTTGTGTATAGGCTTGTGTGCACTGAATGTGTTCTTACATTTCTAAGTGTGTATGTTTGCATGTTTAAGAGTATTTATTCTTTAAATGTGTATGTGTCTGAATGTTTGTTGTGCATACATATGTTGTGTATGCTTGTTCAAATTTATGAGTGTGTGTGTGTGTATATGTTTGTACGTGTATGTGCATACATATTCTTTTAGATGTAAAACTGTATTGTCTATAAATTCTAATGATTTTATGTCATCAACTTTTCTTAAGTTCTTCATTGTTCATACAATATGCCCACTAGATTAGACATTTCTTAAGTTATTCATTGTTCATATGATATGCCCACTAGATTAGACATTTCTTAAGTTCTTCATACGATATGTCCACTAGATTAGACATTTCTTAAGTTATTCATTGTTCATACGATATGCACACTAGATTAGACATTTCTTAAGTTATTCATTGTTCATATGATATGCCCACTAGATTAGACATTTCTTAAGTTCTTCATACGATATGTCCACTAGATTAGACATTTCTTAAGTTATTCATTGTTCATACGATATGCCCACTAGATTAGACATATCTTAAGTTATTCATTGTTCATACGATATGCCCACTACATTAGACATTTCTTAAGTTATTCATTGTTCATACAATATGCCCACTAGATTAGACATTTCTTAAGTTCTTCATACGATATGCCCACTAGATTAGACATTACTTAAGTTCTTCATTGTTCATATGATATACCCACTAGATTAGACATTTCTCTGGGAGAAATACTCTATGATTAGAGAGTTGTAGATGTTTATACTTAATTCCAGTATGTCAACTTTGGGACTGTAACACTGGCATGGTCAGGTGGTTAGGGTGTCTGATTCATGGCTAAAAGAGCGATTTCTTTTGTCCGTTTGTCTGCCATGAATTAATGTGTAGCCATACTTCTGGCTGGTTTTTGCATGAAGGTATGCTTTCCTTATCAGTACCCCTTGCCATTCTGGAGATACCAAGGTGTAGCCATGGTGCCTAATAAAGAGTTTCTGACTGGTTTTTACATGAAAGCTTGCTTTCTTTATCATCAGTGTCCCTTGCCATTCTGACAAGCCTTACTTTGGCTTCAGAGGTGCTTGTAAGTTAGATCTCCAAGTAAAGTTGTCATGTAGTCCAACTGTGGACTGTGTGTATACCGAAAAATTTGATATAATCTAGCTTTAAACCCTGGAAGTTCCCTGACACATTGTCAATAGTGTAGCGTGTTATCGCATTCTCTATCTGCAATCCCAGTGATCTTGTGTGTGCTTGCTCTAATGCACTTTGTAAGCTGTTATTCTTTTTCTTATGGCTGTATTTGATGTTGTTTCTCCATCTTTTGTGTGATCTTCCTCTTGCTGTGTACTTGTTATATATTTCCGGTGTGTCTCTCTCTGGTAGACCATACAATGGCATTCTGGTCAGGTGTCCAAACCATTTAATCTGTTGTTCTTTTATGAATTGCATCACTGGTTTCACATCCAGTCTACTTCTGATTTTTTCATTTTTAGTTTTGTCTCTTATTGTCATACCCGCAACTCTTCTAAGACACCTCATCTCTTTCGTTATGATTTTCCGCTCATTATCTGCTGTTATAAGCCATGTTTGACACTGGTAACATAGGGTTGGCCAGACTTATTGTCACACCTGCAGCTCTTCTAAGACACCACCTCATCTCCATTGTTATGATTTTCCGCTCATTAGCTGTTGTTATTGGCCATGTTTGACACTGGTAATATAGTGTTGGCTAGAAAATCATTCTGAAAAGATTTGCTTTAGTTTTAAGAGTTTTTATTGTTATATGCTTGCTGTAATCTATTTTTATTGTTGACATGATAAAACCCAGGAACTAGTGTTTTCATCATTTTCTCTTCTTGTTTTTCAATTTGTTTAGCTGGCAGCCGGTCAAATTCCCCATCTTCTGCCCGACGACATGTCTATGGCAAGAACACACCATCAAGAGTTGATACAGGTTTGGGTTCGAGACAGACACGGATACCTGGGTCACATAGTCAGGGTGCAAGTCGGGAAGGTAGTCCTGCTAGAAGTTTTAAAGGTAAATCTGTAATATTGTCTTTCATTCCTTGTTGAATGTAGTAGGATAGACCTTAGTCTGTAGGATACACTGTAGTATGTAGGGTACAGCTTAGTATGTTGGAAGTGAAAGTCAAGAGTCACCTTGGTATTTAGCTGGAAGTCAAGAGTCACACTGGCATTTGGCTGGAAGTCAAGAGTCACGCTGGCATTTAGTTGGAAGTCAAGAGTCACACTGGCACTTGGCTGGAAGTGAGTCTCACTGACATTTGGCTGGAAGTCAAGAGTCGCCCTGCCCTGGCACTTGGCTGAAAGTAAGTCGCCCTGGCACTTGGCTGGAAGTGAGTCACACTGGCACTTGGCTAGAAGTAAGAGTCACACTGTCATTTGGCTGGAAAT
This sequence comes from Arion vulgaris, assembly GCA_020796225.1. Lineage (NCBI taxonomy): Eukaryota > Metazoa > Mollusca > Gastropoda > Stylommatophora > Arionidae > Arion > Arion vulgaris. The sequence goes on along the minus strand of CM036772.1, from coordinate 22,834,673 downwards.
CAAGAGTCACCCGGGCACTTGGCTGGAAATCACGAGTCACACTGTCACTTGGCTGGAAATCAAGAGTCACACTGGCACTTGACTGGAAGTCAAGAGTCACCTTGGCATTTGACTGGAAATCAAGAGTAGTTACCAGTGTACTATCAGATCTAGTTAATGATCTAAGTTCCACAAGAAGTTTTTAAAAAGAAACCAGTAAATAAAACGTATCTTATTGAAATGTTGTTCTGGAAATCAATGATAAGAATACCAGATGTATCATGTACAACTCCAACGTTGTCTGACAAACACACATTAACATCCAGTTTCTTTGGTTACAGGACAAGGAGAGAGAAGGTTGAGCAGTGGTAGTAGCAAAATACCCAGTGGGAGAAAAAGTAAGTTCATTTATTCGTCTTCTTACATTCCTCAACTTTCAATCACTTCTGTAGGGCAGTGTTTCCCAACGTGGGGTCCACCCCACAGGGAGGCAATTTGATTGTTACGGGATGAATCAACTTTAAGAGACAGTGAGGCTGCATTGATAACTTAGTAAGATAAAGAGGATTCTGTTGAAGAAATGTTCTGTAAATCATTAGAAAGCACCACTACCTCCAAAGATATATATATATATATAAAATAAGCTAGACAAGTTTCTTAGATGTCAATAATATACGAATGCAAAATATAACATCATGTGCTGCAGATGTTGCTCCTAATATGATGGGCAAGAAAAATGACTGCTTAAAATTGATGAAAGATGAGAATCCAGAAATGCTTCTTGTGCATTGTATTATTCACAGGGAAAACTTGGTAACCAAAAACATTTCGCCTGTTCTAAATGAAGTACTTAGTTCAGTTTTAAAGTGTATCAATGCTATTAAAGTTTATGCCAAATGTGAGCGTCTCCTCAAGCTATTTTATGAGGAACAAAATGCAGATCATGTGAGACTTTTATTTCACACTGAAGTTAGATGGCTCTTGATAGGAACTGCTTGAAAAGATTTATGGAACTATTTGATACTCTTAGTGATTTTTTTTTAAGCAACAAACTTGAAATTAAGTATCTGTTAACGATCAATTGTAAAGCATTTGTGAGTTATCTAGCCGATATCTTTGAAAAACTAAATATATTAAATAAACAACTTCAATCAACAAATAAAACTCTTTGATGATGATTGCTATCAAAACTAAGAACCACTGTTGTCTTGCATTCATATTTTTGTTTGAAAAAATTGATCTGTCTCCAGCACCAGTATTAGCACAGCGACTTCTTAGACATGGGTCTGATGTGGAAGATGCTTTACAAGATGCTCTGGTAAGTTGTATGAGCAATACTTTTAAATTTATGTGTTGTATTCTTCGTCTTGACCCCTTATTAGCCAAGCTGTCTACTTTATTATTTCCAGGTGTATTTGAATGTCCAGGTATCCATTGCATAGTTATTTTGCTGTCATGAGATGTAACATGTTCGTCGATATCTAGGGCTAAATGTCAGTCGCTGACCAGTTAGAGAGAGGTGGGTGTTGGTATTGGTATGTCCCAAACAGAACAACATACAAAATAGGCAAAAAAGATTGATTAATAAACATCGAACTGGCGTGTTGGGCCGCTGGGTGCTGCTGGATTTATTGAGGCGGAGATCAAAGTACCTATGAACATGTCTGGAGGGCTATGATAATAGTTCTCCTATGACTGATAACTGATCTTCTTCCTCGTTTGTTCTCATACTCCCACTCGTTATAGCAGGGTGCAGTCCGGAGAACACAATGCGCATGTCATAGTTTTCGGCATAACCTTTTGTGGGTACTGGGTAAGTTTCCCCCTCTTCTGTCTCCACAAACGGCCAGACTTCTTGGTAGTTGTCTGTTTCTGGGGCCACCACCGGGAGACGGAGTGGAGTCTCTTTGTCAGCTTTGTTCTTACCCTGACGCTAGCAGTCAGCTATGAGTCACTGACTGTTACAAGCTCATGCAGATTGTGTGTAGTCTCCCATTTGGTAACGAGGGTGTCTAACCCCATAACTGATCTAGGTCTAGTTATGAGAGTTCCGATATACAATGTCCACCATCTTCCAGTAGTAAATATGCCAATATGGACATCATGTGATTCATAAACTTTACTTCTGTAACAAGAGACTTGGAGAAAATGTGACAGTTATTGGATTTGTTCATGGCAAATGCTACTTCAGAAAGTATAACTTAGTTGCTCCCTCATGGAGCCATCAGGATATTTACCCTGATCTCATTACAGGTGAGATCGAATTCTTAGTCCTGTAGGAGACGGACAATAAAACGTAGGTCCCATGTTCAACTTGAACCCATAAAAGAACCCTTAGTAGTTCAAAATAGAGAAGAGCGGGCTGGATAGCAGCTGCCCAATCAACATTCATTAGAAATATTAAATAATAAAAAATTCCTACACATTAATTTTGCCATCTTCTAAATTACATCATGGATCCTCGCCGGTGCTTCATAGTTCGTGCACTGCCGCTGAGAACTTGTGTAAGAAAGTGATCGGAGCATACATGGTTACTCAGTTTCAGTTAGGAATGTCTCCATTGCGCTCCGAACATGTCCATAGGTTCTCCGATCTCTTTCACAATATCTCCAACAGCGTCCAGCAACTAACTATATCAGTTCGATGTTGATTGATGAGCCTACCCATGTGTCTGTTGCGCTGTTTGTTTCTTGTCACTTCAATCCAAGCTCTTGTAATCTAGCAGTTGATATGGATTGGTTTAAATGAAAATCCTCGTAGCTACCCCACTCTTTGTGAGTGTTCAGAATGTCAGCTCTATCCATTGGCTGGCCCCTTGATATGGTAGCAGAACCAATCAAGCCCCTTGATATGGTAGCAGAACCAATCAAGCCTGTCTGCACTCTCATTGCCACCAACACCCATCTGCCCCGGAACGAAGAGGAACGTAATTCTGAAAATTGTTGATGCTTGTAGTGGTTCAGTCCATTGCCTGCGCACTGAACCAGCCTCCACCACCATTCGGATCATACTCAATGAATCACTCAGAATGCACACATGAGTGCAGTTTTGTGACTCTGGCCAGAGTAGTGCTTTAGTCACCGCCAGTACCTCCATTGTCATGCTGCTTGTTATCATACTAAATCGCTCGACTGGTTACCAGGGCCCAAATTTGGGATGTAAAGAATAGAACCACTGTTACCTGCCATGCATGTCGTAAGAGGCGACTAAGGAGGTTTGGCTGAAATCGGATGCACGTGTCCTAAACATGTAGAAGTCTATATGTTTAGGGGCCTACCAAACCAATGTGCAACGTATACACGTTCTTGGCAAAGATCAAACATATCACAAAGAGTGATTAAAATTGGTCGTAAAGAACGAACGCAGAGAAGAAGAATCATACTAAATGCACCACTGGCTTCCATGACCTTTCTGCGGTATGAGCTTGTAGAGAAGGCGTATGCAGACTTTTCATGGCGAACTACCGTATGAGCTTGTAGAGAAGGCATATGCAGACTTTTCATGGTGAACTACCGTATGAGCTTGTAGAGAAGGAGTATGCAGACTTTTCATGGCGAACTACCATATGAGCTTGTAGAGAAGGCGTATGCAGACTTTTCATGGTGAACTACCGTATGAGCTTGTAGAGAAGGCGTATGCAGACTTTTCATGGTGAACTACCGTATGAGCTTGTAGAGAAGGTGTATGCAGACTTTTCATGGTGAACTACCGTATGAGCTTGTAGAGAAGGCTTATGCTGACTTTTCATAGCGAACTACCGTATGAGCTTGTAGAGAAGGAGTATGCAGACTTTTCATGGCGAACTACCGTATGAGCTTGTAGAGAAGGCGTATGCAGACTTTTCATGGCGAACTTCCATATGAGCTTGTAGAGAAGGCGTATGCAGACTTTTCATGGCGAACTACCGTATGAGCTTAAAGAGAAGGCATATGCAGACTTTTCATGGCGAACTACCGTATGAGCTTAAAGAGAAGGCATATGCAGACTTTTCATGGCGAACTTCCATATGAGCTTGTAGAGAAGGCGTATGCTGACTTTTCATGGCGAACTACCGTATGAGCTTGTAGAGAAGGCGTATGCAGACTTTTCATGGCGAACTACCGTATGAGCTTGTAGAGAAGGTGTATGCAGATTTTTCATGGTGAACTACCGATTCATCCATATAAATCACATCACCATCATTGCACCTTCACCAAACTTTCTTTTGGTATGTCATCATCAACTGGTCAATATTTCCGTAGGTCAAAGTTCAACACAAACGTTACGACCAGTATGATTCTGATGATGCAGCAAGTGAAACATCCAGTGTGTGTTCGGAACGCTCACATAGTTCATACAGCGGTCGAACAACAGAGGTAAGACTTGTTTTTTTTGGTTTATTCATTGTTTGGAGTAATATCAAAGCTCAGCTGTCAGTTTTATTGGTTGTGTGTGACTGTATTTTGTCTCATGTCTGTGCTGTCTGTCTTCCATGTCTGTGAAGCCTGTCTCACTCACATGTCTGTGAAGCCCATTTCACATGTCTGTGGAGAACATCTCACATGTCTGTGAAGCCCATCTCATGTCTGTGAAGCACATCTCGCATGTCTGTGAAGCCCATCTCACATGTCTGTGAAACTTGTCTCACACACATGCCAGACTGCCTGATGTACACATAGTCTGTCACACATGTTTGTGTAGTATGTCACACATTCATGTAGTCTGTTACATCTGTTTGAAAGGATTAGGTGACAGTAAACATTTGTAGTGAGCAATATCTTCATGTAGCATGTCCTTTACATAATATCTGCATGATAACCCTGAGCTCACTGCTTGCCAGTACCTGGCAATATCAATCTGTGCGTTCACAGATGCCTTGGTCATCAAGTTTACCTTACTGTGCATTCAATGACGCCTTGGTCATCAAGCTTACCTTACTGTGCATTCAATGGTGCCTTGGTCATCAAGCTTACCTTACTGTGCATTCAATGACGCCTTGGTCATCAAGCTTACCTTACAGTGCATTCAATGACGCCTTGGTCATCAAGCTTACCTTACTGTGCATTCAATGACGCCTTGGTCATCAAGCTTACCTTACTGTGCATTCAATAATGCCTTGGTCATCAAGCTTACCTTACTGTGCATTCAATGATGCCTTGGTCATCAAGTTTACCTTACTGTGCATTCAATGGTGCCTTGGTCATCAAGCTTACCTTACTGTGCATTCAATGACGCCTTGGTCATCAAGCTTACCTTACTGTGCATTCAATGGTGCCTTGGTCATCAAGTTTACCTTACTGTGCATTCAATGACGCCTTGGTCATCAAGCTTACCTTACAGTGCATTCAATGACGCCTTGGTCATCAAGCTTACCTTACTGTGCATTCAATGACGCCTTGGTCATCAAGCTTACCTTACTGTGCATTCAATAATGCCTTGGTCATCAAGCTTACCTTACTGTGCATTCAATGATGCCTTGGTCATCAAGTTTACCTTACTGTGCATTCAATGGTGCCTTGGTCATCAAGCTTACCTTACTGTGCATTCAATAACGCCTTGGTCATCAAGCTTACCTTACTGTGCATTCACTGGTGCTTTGGTTATCAAGCTTACCCTACAGTACATTCAATGACACCTTGGTCATCAAGCTTACCTTACTATGCATTCACTGATGCCTTGGTCATCAAGCTTTACCTTATGTGCATTCAATGACCCCTTGGTCATCAAGCTTACCTTACTGTGCATTCACTGGTGCCTTGGTCATCAAGTTTACCTTACTGTGCATTCAATGACGCCTTGGTCATCAAGCTTACCTTACTGTGCATTCAATGGTGCCTTGGTCATCAAGCTTACCTTACTGTGCATTCAATGACGCCTTGGTCATCAAGGTGCATTCACTGATGCATTAGTCATAAAGCTTACCTTACAGTGCATTCACTGATGCCTTAGCCATCAAGCTTACCCTACAGTGCATCATTCACTGATGCCTTTGGCCATCAAGCTTACCCTACAGTGCATACCAGGGCACAGAAAAGGCAGGGGCAAATAGTCAACAATATGACAGGCATTTAACAATACAGACACTGAACAGATAATAAGAAACAACAAAAAGGAAGAATTTGTGGAATGAATGGGCAATGGGTAAAACAGGCAGAGCCATTCTACAGTATATGGATACACCAAATCCAAAAGTTGCTATAATTTTCTTTACAAGATAAGAACATCATTATTTTCTGCCTTAGGACTCGGCACGTTCTCTTGAGTGCACCTACATTAAAGGGTCTAAAGCCGAATGATTTACTTAATTGCACCAGTTTTTTCCCCATATAGCTCAATCACTCTCTGCAGAAATGGCATGCCATCTGCAAAGAGTTGAACAAACTCCATAACTATGGCAACAATCCTAGGGTCTCTGTAAAAGTACACACGTGAACAGAACGTTGAAGTCCGGATTCAAACCCACGATCTTTGGAACGCGAGGCGAGAGCTTAACCACTTAGCAACAGAGACCCCCTGACACCTCTGTTGCATTCAACCAAAGATTGGCCCGCAATGCAGTCTGTTTTTTATAGGCGCCAAGGTTCTGAAAGAACTGCTCTCCTGCACACAGTGTGGAAACAAACTACTGACATCTCCGCTAAAACAAAGCTCAGGATTTTCAGCTCAAATGTGAAATATGTCTTGTTATATGGGGGAACTTCTCATATTAGAGATCCCTGATCTTGGCATAGGTGAGGTTGAGTTCCTAGTCCTTTCGGAGATAGACAATAAAATGTAGGTCTCATGTTCACGTTAGGCATGTGAGACCCTTGGCAGTTAAATGTCAGGAAGAGCAGGCTGAGAGACCGCTGCCCTGGCAAAATTCATTCGAAAGATTACAAAATAAAATTCCTACAAAATATTTTCACCATCTTTTAAATTATATCGGGGACCTTGCTGGTGCTACAGAGTTTGTGGACTGCCGCTGAGATCATCCTGTGTAAGAAAGAGATCGGAGCACACATGGTTACTCACCAAAGTGCAATGATGATGGTTCTATCAATTAATCAAGACTTCTTGTACTAAACATGAACAGTCTCTGTACTACACTTGATAATGGTGGTAAATATACATGGTTGATCTGCTATTGTCATTGTTGGTAAACTTTTATTGCAGGATTTGGGTTCCATTGTTGCACAGTTGGGCAGTTCTTCACATTTAGACAGGAAAGATGGTCTTCTATCTCTACAGCACTTATTACGAAGCAATCGTTGCTTGAGGTAGCTATGTGTTTTTATTTTATATTTTCTACCTGCTGTTTTAGTTTGAGAAGATGAAGATCTTTACCAACTTTTCTTCTTCTCTGTCCATGATATATATAGAGGACTCCTCTGTTACACTTATTTTCAACATCTATACTTTTACGTTCACATGTACATGTTTTACACCCATATATTGTCACTGGGAATATGCAAGCTTTTTGTATTTTGATCTTTGTTTTCTTATCAGTTCCATTCCATACTGTTTTTAGTTAAATAGTAATATTGGTGAAAAAGCAATAGAATACGATAAAGAATTACACATATTATTCATCGACCAAGAAAAGATGTTTGACAGAATAGATAGAAGCATTCTTTAGGAAGCATTAGGAAATTACAGGATCAAGGGGCAATTGCTAGACAAGGGGCAACGTGTAATTCCAAACTCCGTAAATTGCTGAATTGATTCAACACCAGTTTAAGTTTCCTCACCCATATAACTTATAATATAGCATTGTAAAACAATTGCTTTGTATATCTCTATCCACAGTCGTGCTGAACTCAAGAAGGTCTCAGAGATGTTTACTAGAATGTTCCATGACCCTCATAGTAAAGTGAGTAGCCCCTAACCATGATATGTAAACTATCTGTGCTCCTTTTTTTTCTCTTTATGCAAAGTCACTGTCTGTTTCAGAGTGGGCTGATATAGTTGCTCTTGTGATGTAGAGACACTCTCATCTCGTTTCAAACGTACTCAGTTCTCTCCCTCGTGGAGCCATTGGGATATTTTCCAGAGATCCCTGATCTGAGTGTAGGTAAGATCTTGTGATGTAGAGACACTCTCATTTTCCAGAGATCCCTGATCTGAGTGTAGGTAAGATCTTGTGATGTAGAGACACTCTCATTTTCCAGAGATCCCTGATCTGAGTGTAGGTAAGACCTTGTGATGTAGAGACACTCTCATTTTCCAGAGATCCCTGATCTGAGTGTAAGTAAGACCTTGTGATGTAGAGACATTCTCATTCTAAACGTACTCAGTTCGCTCCCTCTGGGAGCCATCGGGATATTTTCCAGAGATCCCTGATCTGAGTGTAAGTAATATCTTGTGATGTAGAGACACTCTCATTCTAAACGTACTCGGTTCGCTCCCTCAGGGAGCCATCTGAATATTTTCCAGAGATCCCTAATCCGAGTGAGATCCTAGTCCTATCGGAGACAGATAACAAAGCATAGATTCCATGTTCAAGTTGAGCACGTAAAGGAAGCCTTGACAGTTCAAAATTGAGAATAGCAGTCTGGAAAGTCGATGTTCAGTCAAAATTCATTAGAAAGATTTTTTTGGTTATAAATTCCTACAAAATATTTTCACCATCTACTAAACTACATCGGGGTGTAGCCGGTGCTATGGAATGTGTGCACTGCCGCTGAGATCTTCCTGTGTAAGAAAGAGGTCAGGGTACACATCTTTACTCACTGAAGTGCAATGATAATGATTCAATCAATCAAATTCTTTAGGTGTGTTACATACCTCACAGTACTAAGATCAAAGTGGTAACTATAGACCTGAAGTAGGTACATATGAATTCACACATACATCGTCCAAGTGGTTACCGGGCCCAAATTTGGGGTGTAAAGAATAGAACCATTGTTACCTGCCATGCATGTCTGAAGAGGCGACTAAGGAGGTTTGGCTGAAATCGGATGCACATGTCCTAAACATGTAGAAATCTATGCGTTTAGGGGCCTACCAAACCAATGTGAACGTATACACGTTCTTGGCAAAGATCAAACATATCACAAAGAGTGATTAAAATTGATCGTAAAGAACGAACGCAAAGAAGAAGACACATCTATACTGAGCAACTCAGTTAACAAAACATTCAGTTTGACTGTATATGGCAGAAATGGCTAGTTACATTGAGCACATCCCAAATTACCCACTTGACCTTTATTTTTGTACCAAGACATGCGGGAGTACACGGCAATGAGTGTGCAGATCACCTAACTGATACAGCAGTGGTCAAGAAAGGATTGTCAATGGATAATGCGGATATCATAAATGTCATAAGAGAAGCAGGTAGTAAAGATGACTGAAAACATTTATAAATCTGCATTCCCTATCCAGAGGAAGGACATGGCTGCCAAACACAAACATTTTGTTAGAGGCACAAGATATTTGATTAATCAACCCAGAATGGGTGTGGTTAGTCGTTATATGCTGGTAAAGATATTGGCCAGGGAACTGTGGGATAGAGTGGTACAACGGCAAGTAGAACTAGACATAAGGGGCAGAAGGTGGCGATGGATAGGACATACACTGAAGAGATCCCTGACAGCATCACGAGACAGACCATCTGATGGAATCGCGGTAAAGGAAGACCTGGGAACAACTAGTGATGGGAGTTAGAGACGGAATGCAAGAAAATGGGGAGAGAGGGAGATCTGGAAATGATGGCCTTGGATAGGAGGAATTAGAAAGTCTTGGTTGCGGACCTATATCTCCCTAGGGGTGAAGAAGAAGAAGAAAGATATTGAGCAGGAGATCGAATCTATGGACCTGTCCAGAGTTTCTGTGACAATGAATCTCACAAATCACAAGGTAAAGGTTATCTCACAGTTTATATATTGCCGTTAGAATGTGAATTTGTTAAAGATCACACAGTACTAGGACTTAGTATTTAGACATAAGATGAGCAGTTTTCTTCATTTCTATCTATCTTCATCTTTGTCATCCGAACTTATCAAACATTGATCTGGGCCCCAAGACGCTTTGAGACAGATAACAAATCATGGTTAGCATAATCAATTTTTTGTATGTCGTTCTTTTTGGGCTGTATTAACATATACAGCAAAGAGGAGAAGAGGAAGACCATGGAGAAGATGGATTCAGGATGTAACTGATGGTTTGAACATGACGGCAGCAGTGGCGGGACATCTGGCATATGAGAGCGAGAAATTCAGTAGGACTGTTGGGGTGGCAAAGTTCTGTTCAGGACAAGCTATTTGATGATAATGACCAATATAGATACCTATCTCTCTCAATCTGGTCAGCGACTGGGATTCACAATCCTGAAACTCCTCTGTTCAGAAAGACTCTTGATTATTACTTCCCATTATGACTAGTAAAGATAACATAGAAGAGAACTTGTCACATCTGAACCAAATTACCTAGTACTGTAAGGTCTCTAATATTTCCAAATCTTACTGCATGATATTCTGTGTGTTTACCTATACTGTAAAATTCTGATTTTTGTTGATTGTATCTGTGTACTAGCTTTTGTTCATGTAGAAATTCATTATCTCTGACCTCCAGGTCTTCACAATGTTTCTGGACACCCTCATAGACCTGGTCTACCTCCAGAGCAGTGACCTGACTGACTGGCTACACATTCTCTTGCCCAGGCTTCTCACAAAGGCTGGTAGCGAGATGCTGGGGTCAGTTGCTAACAAGGTGCAGAAGACATTGGATGTTATACGGTAATATATTTCAGGAGTTCTCAAGATGTGTTTTATTGCATACCTGTGTGTAGAATTTGTTCATCTGTGTTGTGACACGTTGTACTGATGTGTAGATATTTGTTCATCTGTGTTGGGACAACGTTGCAACTACTGATGTTTATATATTTGTTCATCTGTGTTGGGACAATGTTGCAACTATTGATGTGTAAACATTTGTTCATCTGTGTTGTGACAATGTTGCAACTACTGATGTGTAGACATTTGTTCATCTGTGTTGGGACAATGTTGCAACTACTGATGTGTAGACATTTGTTCATCTGTGTTGTGACAATGTTGCAACTACTGATGTGTAGACATTTGTTCATCTGTTTTGTGACAATGTTGCAACTACTGATGTGTAGATATGTAAGCTTTAACTCTTTTATCCTTCTGAACCGATATACTGACTCATGGGTTTTTTTTTAATGACACAAAGCCAGTATACAGGCTCACTCAGTGTACAGGCTCACACAGTGTACAGGCTCACACAGTGTACAGGCTCACACAGTGTACAGGCTCACTCATATAGATATTTGTTCATCTGTGTTGCTGTGTTGTGACAACGTTGCAACTACTGATGTTTATATATTTGTTCATCTGTGTTGGGACAATGTTGCAACTATTGATGTGTAAACATTTGTTCATCTGTGTTGTGACAATGTTGCAACTACTGATGTGTAGACATTTGTTCATCTGTGTTGGGACAATGTTGCAACTACTGATGTGTAGACATTTGTTCATCTGTGTTGGGACAATGTTGCAACTACTGATGTGTAGACATTTGTTCATCTGTTTTGTGACAATGTTGCAACTACTGATGTGTAGATATGTAAGCTTTAACTCTTTTATCCTTCTGAACCGATATACTGACTCATGGATTTTTTTTTAATGACACAAAGCCAGTATACAGGCTCACTCAGTGTACAGACTCACTCAGTGTACAGACTCACTCAGTATACATTGCAATATAAATTGCAGATTGAAAGGGTTACGGTCAGGTGTGCCCTAAGTGGAGATGTAGAATTTAACCAGCTGTACCCATATTTTTTATTTTCTTATCCTGACGATGTGAGGTAAATCAGGATTGTAGACAAGAAAGAAAGAAGACCCACATTTGTTTCATCATGTAGTCAACAAGTCCTAGAGAAATGAGATATTTACCAACACATAATGTTGAATGTAGTGTGTCCGCTTGTTGTGATTCTCTGCTGTTGTATATGTCAGCGTGGTGAGTCACCAAGTTAAATACAAATAAGATTCAGACCTTTGACAACGGATGTCTTTGGCGGATTCTCAGACTGAGATGGTATGATAGAGTTACAAACACAGACCTGTGGATAAGAACCGGACAGGAACCCATGATGACCCAGGTCAAGAGGAGAAAATGGAGATGGGTCGGGCACACCCTACGGAAGACACAGTCAAGTGTCACTAGACAAGCACTTGAGTGGGACCCGCAAGGAAAACGAAAAGAGGACACCCTAAACAGACCTGGAGACGAAGTTTTCTTGAGGAACTGAAGAGTTCTGAACTGTCTTGGGAGACCATAAAAAAAATTGCCAGAGACCGAGAAGAGTGGCAAACAATTGTTGAGGCACTATGCTCCACAAGAAGCAGAGGGGAATACGTAAGTTTAGATGTCACACTAGAACAAGAAATGTGAAGATTTAGTCATGATCACTGTCATGTTCATTGTCTTTTTTTTTTACTGATGCAAAACTTACTTGTTGTCCTCCACAGTGATTGTTTCCCCTACGACTACCAGTTCAACACTCTTACCAAGTTCATCATAGACCAGGCCCAGGGGCCCAACTTACGGGTAAGTGGTTTTTTTCCTGTCCAAATCATTCATAAATTGGGCCATAGGGACAACTTAAAGTTACATGCTTTCTTTCTGTGCAAATCGTTCATAGACCAGGCCCAGGGGCCCAACTAAAGTATTGGTGTTTTCTTTCTGTTCAATCCAAACGATTTGAGCAAGACGGCTGCAGAGGCAGGACATCTGGCCTATGAGAGAGAGGAATTCCAAAGGACTGTTAGGGTTGCAAAGTTTTGCTGGGGACAAGCTATTTGATGATGAAAGTGACATGATTCTTTTGAGAAGGTCATATAGAAAGCAAGTTGAATGCATTTGAAAATAGATGTCTGCTAAAAATAATTAATATAAAATGGAACGAATTCAGGAGAAGTGATGAAATCAGAGACATGTCTGGTCAACCACTAGTGACAACTGTTATAAGAAAGAGAAGATGGAGATATGTTGGGCACACCTTGAGGAGAAATGATTAACGAATATCAAAGCAGGCATTGAAGTGGGATGCAAAGGGTTCAAGAAAGAGAGGTCGACCTAAGGAGACCCTGAAACGAACTTTGCTGAGAGAGGCAGGAAATATCGGTCTCAGTTCCATGGAGGAGATTGAGCGAGTTGCCCAGGATAGAGCGGTATGGAGAAATTACTTGCAGGCCTTATGTAACGTATAATGGTACAAGAGGAATTATTATTATTATTATTAGTATTCTAGAGGGTATAATACTAGGCAGATGATGGAGAAGGAGACTAAGGAGAAGATGGGTGCAAGATGTCATAGACGAGTTGAGTATGACTGTGGCAGATGCCTCACAACTCAGACATTTAGAACTACTGTCGTGGGAACAAAATTCCAACAGTGATAAGCTCTAGATGATGACTTACTTATTCCTCTCCGCACCTTGTGGTGCATAGGGCCTCAACAGTTGTTTGCCACTCTTCTCGGTCTCTGGTTGTTCTCTTTATGGTCTCCCAGGACAGTTCAGAACTCTTCAGTTCCTCAAGAAAACTTCGCTCCAGGTCTGTTTAGGTCCTCTTTTCGTTTTCCTATGGATTCCACTCAAGTGCTTGTCTAGTGACACTCAACTGTGTCTTCCTTAGGGTATGCCGGACCCATCGCCATTTTCTCCTCTTGACCTGGGTCATCATGAGTTCCTGTCCGGTTCTTAACCACAGGTCTGTGTTTGTAACTCTATCATACCATCTCAGTCTGAGAATCTGCTGAAGACGTCCGTTGACAAAGGTCTGAATCTTATTTGTATTTATTTAATGATTAACGTAAATACAAACATTTGATTTATTTTGTTCTCAATTTCATAATTTAAGTTTACTTATTAAAAAAACTTGGTGATGTTTTTCAGGTTCGTGTGTCTGTGCTGACATACTTGCACAGTCTTTTACTGACCATGGACCCGTCTGATTTTGTCAACTCAATGGATGCTCGCTTGGCAGTGTCAAAGATCATTAGCTGGACAATAGAGCCACGAAACGTGGATGTTAGAAAGGTGAGCTTAACAGTAATCTTCTTCTCCTTCAAACGCTCAATATTGACCACTTGTTAACCCTTTGAACCCTGGCCACCTGTACCTTAAAAACCAACACCTTATGCTCCTGAGCAAAAACAGTCCATATCAGAGTTATATTAAAACACGATAATTTAGCACACTTAAGTACAGTATAATTTGTTATTGACTTATCCCATCATCTCCGTTATTCCTGCTTATCTATTTGAAGAATACTTTTTAATTTACTTGATGTAATATGTGGGGTCACAGCATCAAATACTCTTGTATGTGTAGATTGTTTTTTGGGATTGAACATATAGCTGGAATAGCAATCGATTAAAACTATTCTTCATTGTCTAAATAATCGTTGAACTCACTTTCGATATCCTTATCAGAATAATCACTTCTAAGTTTAATTTATCATTCAAAACAAGTTCAACAACTTCTGTTCTGTTGTAACAGCTCTGTTGTTATACTTTTAGAGTGATCATTTCTGAAATTTTCAGAATATTTTTTCAATATGAAAATACTTGACTAATTACCTTATCAGTACCAAAAAAAACATCACACAACAGCGTCCACCATCTTGCTAAACCATGCAGAACATGTGGGATGTGTTTGCCGTCACATTTGTACACAATTTATTATCAAACACCGATAAATAATAATAACATCTCAGACCGATATTTCAGGAACTCGGAATGTGCAATGTTTATATTCAATCCCAAAATATCGGGAGCCCGGATTCTAAGGGTTAAACCACTCTTTGTGATCTGTATGTGATCTGAACCTAAGAGTGATTATATGTTGTGCTAGTTTTGCACCTAAAGGTAGGCCAGCACATCCAATCTCTGTGAGACTTTTTTTTTAGTATGGTAGCTTCCCTAGGCTCCTACCTCAGTCGCCTCTTATGACATGCCTTGTAGATTGCAGTGGTACTATTCTTTGCTCCCCTTGTGGGCCTTGGCAACACTTGGACGATAACAGTAATCAAAGTAGGTCATTAAACTAATTAGTCATTTTATAAAGTGTTGCTGATAGTGAAATTAATAAAAACATGCCCTAGTGACCGTGTGCTAGGAAATTTCAAGTTCGAGATCAGCATGGGCAATTAAATGTTGATGTGCAACACTGTACGTGGTTGAACTACAGGAGTCCCTGATTCTTTACTTGGGTATCTAAATTACAGGTACCTCTGAAGTCAGAGTAAAGCTCGCCTAAGTGGCAAAGGACATGAGTTATAAGGGAAGAAAGCTTTCATGCAGAAAACAGTGGCGTCATTTTAAGCGCCATGCCTGAGTTTATAGCGATTGAACGGGGGACCTTTATGGGGAGACTGTACTTGAGAGTCGCTGTAGCGTAGTTGTTAGTGAACTCGCTTCGCAAGGCTGGTGGTATGGGTTCAGCTCCCACAATGCGCGTGGAATTTTTCCCGACCGCTACGGCTCTCAGGTTGACCCAGCCTCAACTGGGTACAAGACATGCTCTGGGAAAGTAAAGGCGGCCGGCGTGATGCTGACCACATCACCCATCGCTTGCTGACGGTCAATGAACGATACAGACCTTACACTGTATTGACCCATATACCACGAGGTATAAAAGGGTTCCTTTTTTGTACTTGTTGTGGTCTAGACAAGGGGAAGACTGCGCTTGTTGTGGTCTAGACAAGGGGGAGACTGCTTGTTATGGTCTAGACAAGGAGGGAGACTGCACTTGTTGTGGTCTAGACAAGGGGGAGACTGCTTGTTATGGTCTAGACAAGGAGGGAGACTGTACTTGTTGTGGTCTAGACAAGGGGAAGACTGCTTGTTGTGGTTTAGACAAGGGGGAAGACTGTGCTTGTTGTGGTCTAGACAAGGAGAGACTGCTTGTTGTGGTCTAGAGAAGGGGGGAGACTGTACTTGTTGTGGTCTAGACAAGGGGGAGACTGCACTTGTTGTGGTCTAGACAAGGGGGAGACTGCTTGTTGTGGTTTAGACAAGGGGGGAGACTGTACTTGTTGTGGTCTAGACAAGGGGAAGACTGTGCGTGTTGTGGTCTAGACAAGCGGGGAAACTCTGCTTGTTGTGATCTCGATAAGTTGCAGACAATTTATGAGTCCACCTTCTATATGAAAATTACATTTGATCTGTTGTTATACAACAGTTGTTGCCCCA